>VZSF01010386.1:147596-218607 GCA_013398295.1 Chionis minor | reverse complement strand
AGCGGGCTGGGGCCGGGGAGGGGGGCGCAGCGGGCCGGGCAGCGCCAGACAAAGAGAGGGAACGGCTCGGTCCTCCCGGGGAGAAAGTTGACGTGTCCGGAGCCCGCTGGGGAGGCGAGGGGAGGGCCTGGGGCTGAGGAGCCGCCGCGGGGGGCGAAGGGGGGCTGGATGCTGCGGGCTTGGGCGAGGGCGGCGGGATGGGGACGGGGGGCGCGGTGTCCCGGGGCTGGTCGGGGGCTGCTGCCGGCGGTGTGCGAACCGTGGCCTGAGTCTTGTGGATAAACACCGCTTCGAGTGAAGTTTGCAGGTGCTGCCGAATGGGGTGGGGTTGTGGAGATGTTTTAATTAACACTGGTCTATCTAGAGGAAAACAAGTGAGCAGCTGGGAAATCGCGGAGCTCACAGAGGCCTTGGAACAGCAGTAGGTGGCAAACTAGAAAGGAGTTTGCAGTGTGATGTGTCTGCAATAAAAGGTTGGTGGGACTTTTGGGCAGTGTAGGCACGTGGATCGGTACTTTGCGGAGAAGTTTGGGGCGATGCCCTTGCTAGACAACAGTTACGGGATAGGATGGCATTTGGAATGCATTCAGACCGCGCTACATTTTACCAAAATGCTACTGAAAATCCAATGGGACTTCAGAAAGGCTAATAAAAACCTCTTAGTGCTGAAGGAAAATACTGGCTTATTCTAAGTAAAACATACATAGCCAAGCTGATAAAGAAGACGTAGCATAAATACATGAGGACTGCTGTACAAGCAAAGAATGTAATTATGCTTCATAATTCTTCAAGCTGATCCATCTGGAGTGCTCTGGGTGGGCACTGACAATCAGAATCTTGCTATCAAGTGAGCTTATTACTGGGGTTTAATGAATATGGTCTGCTGTTTGGATCATCCAGTACATAAGTAGATATTACACAGTACAAAGAGATGCAGAATTTAGATTTACAGAAAGAACTTCCTTCTGGCAAACAAAAAATCTGGAGGTCTTTTATGGTCCTAAAAATTGTACTGGAAGGACAAGTCAACCAAGGAAGCGTGTTGGATCATGCCATTCACAGGTAGATAGTCTGCAGTGGATATTCTCAATTTCTAATTTATTTGATCTAGATTTTAAACCTAAAGTATTGATCATTTAGTAAGTTTAGTAAGAATTACAATTACTGAGTTTGTGGGTTTACTTGTAGGTAAGGATGGCATGTTGAGGCCCCCAGGTGCTTTCACTCTCTGCAGTTTTACTGACTTCATTAGTTTTATGTAGTTAGCTAAAAAACCATTTTCTTCCTTTCACTAATAGTAGGCAAGTTTTCATTAATAATAATTTCTATTATAACAAAGTTCTTAACATACCTTTGCAGATTTTTGTGCTGCATTTTTTCTACTATTGTACTATAAGAGATTGGTACACTTTCTGTCATTAAGCTAGTGGCCTGAAGAGGGTTCTTCTTATATTGTACATGGAGGAAAACAAAATCAATTTCTGTTCTGAGGAAGTAGTTCCAGAATTAAGCTGTCTTTCACCACTTTTGTTATTTGAAATTTGCTTTTGGTTTATCCTGTGTTGCTTTTTTTCTTTTTTCTCTTCTTACAGTTTGCTATCATTTCTATTATTCCCTAGTGTTATATAGGTAGTTGCCAATAACCTTATTGGCAGGATTAACCATGAAGAAGAAATTAGACGAGGTCTGAGAACAATGCCTAATTTCTGTAAAGAAGCTTCTGTTCTCACAGTTGCTACCATTGTCATTCTGCCAATAGTTATGTCAATATAGATCAATATTTAGAAGTCTTGAAGACAAGAGTTGTAGGACTGCTGGTTTCTGTGGTCAGAATCTGAAACTACAGGTGACAGTTCAGTGCAGAACCAAGGTGTATGTCCTCAGGTACGGCATATATGTAGTCATGACGCTTATGGAACAAAGCCTGTGTTTCCCAAAGCTTTGATACATGGATACATTTGCTTCTGGATTGAAAATGGCAATGCATTGACAAAAGCATATCTTCTCACCACTCTAAACCTGTCCAGTGTAGCTAGGCAGCAGCCTCGTGAATGAACCTGACACACGTCCCTGTCTGCTGTTTGGCTCCTTAGGACTCTTTGCTTCCGCCAGGCTCTTGAATTTGGCTTCTGAAGGTGGATGGACAAAGTACACAGGCTGCTGCTTCAGAGGTTTTTCACGATTCACTAAGGATTCCTTTTGGGAGTCACTGGACTATGCTGATTCATTTAGCTAGCACTGCACTGCAGTGAGAAAAGTCCTAAACGGGTAAATCAGCAGTCTTGGGGGATCCCTGTGCCAGGCTTCTTCATGTGATACAGACTTGCTCAAAATCGGGGTTTTAAAGGAAAGGATCGCTTACTTGTGCTACCTGCAAAAGTGTTTGAAAATGCAGTTGGGAGCCCGATTCTGCCACAAGTTTGCCCATTATGCAAGTGTTTTTTAAAGTAAACCTAGGCAGATATATGTTTGCTCCTCAGCTGAAGGGTCTCGACATCCCTTTCTGCTTTGCGTCAGTGTTTGATGGAGCCCTTGCTTATGAATCTGGCATAAGTATGTTGGTGCAGCTGTCTGCTCCCCTCTCTGTGCTGGCACTATTATTGTGAAGCAGCAGGACACTGAAATAAGAATCCTGTCCCATTATTATTTGTGTTACAGTAGCGATTGGAAGTCCCATTGTGCTGAACGCTGTGTGAGTGTTCCTCTCACAACAAGGTACCGCAAATATGAAGGGATCAGGATGCAGGCATACACTTTGCATAGTATGGCTATATACACAATCTTAGATGTTAAATCGTTGGCGAGTTGTCCTACCTGACCGTTTGCTGTCCTCTGACATGCGTTTTTAGAAGATTTTGTTAAAACTCCCCATTTCTCTTTAAGATACTTATGACTCCCTGTCTGCACAATAAATACATGCAGCCAGACTAAGGAACGTTATTGGGAGATCTAAGGGGAGATAAGAGGGTGTTAGCTGCAGGGAGTAATTCTTGATAGTAGCAAACAGACACGAGCATTAGAGATTCTATGAAAAGGGCTGACTCTGAAATCTGCATAAGCGTAGGAGAGTGAAAAATAATAGTGATGTTCTTAATTAAAATTATATTTAAAACTTCTTTTTGTAACCTGCATATTGAGTAGAGGAGAGTTTTTAGCTTGGCATTGCAACTTAGCTGCGAGCAGCCTTTAGAATTTTATTATGGGTGCTGATATTCCAGAATGCTGCAGCATTTGAGGCATTTGCTGGAGGTGCAGAAAGTGGCCATGAGGGTCCTAAAGTTTCAGAATTTCTGTAGGTTTGCCTTGTTTCGTGCAAGTCTTTTGCATTTAAAATAATATAAAACAGGTGTTAAAGAAGGAGCTTTACACATGGATAGTAAAATATTAGGATATTGTATGGTTTATTACTTCTCCAGCTAGATTTGATACAAAAAAGTAGCATCCTTTTTAGTCACAATTAACTGAACAGTAGCTTGCGTATCAGGGTTAGTTTAGTTTGCGTAGGAGTGGTTGTTACCAGGTGACACAAGGCAAAGGGAATCATTGGCCTGTTTTACCTTGGGCTTTGTATTGTACCAATACAAAGGTATAGAACTGGTGACTTCCTAGATGCGGGAACGTGCTCCTTTGTTGTTTAGTAGAGATGCTGGGAGGCAGCTTCCTAGACGTAATTGTTTCGAAAGATTTGTGGACCTGCTTGTTGGTACTGTAAGTGAAGGAACATAGCCTAGTAATGCTTTAAGACAGACAAGCCGTTGTCTAAAGTATTGATTGGATTCTTCCTCTTCTTTCATGGAAAAATGTTGCAAATGCACTTGCTGATTCCTTTTCAGAGGATGCCTAGGGAAAAGTTGAGAATGAGTTGGGAGGTAGAAAACAATGTTACCTCACCTCATACTCTTTTATGAGCATGGTGCTGTTTCGTAGGAAACCTGTGCTTTCTAGGAAACTTACGTTGTAAAACTCTTCAATGTATAGGGTAATAATTAAGACAAAAATTAAAAGCGTTACTTCTTGGTGAGTAATTGGTCCTCACTTGATTACAATTCAAATCTAAGTTAAATTAATCCTGAAGCTTCTTGAAAAGTCTGTAGGAAAACCTACATTTTTATATTTACAGAAATTGATAATAGCCTTCCATGTATTCAGTTTCCTTTAAACTACTGGTTTTATATTGCTGAACTTTTTAATGGTCCTTTATCTCTTTCTCTAGTGGTATGTCTGCAACACAGAACAGTTGTCTGAATCCCTTCAGCCTATTTTTGTCCAGAGTTACCTTGACCAAGGAACACAGATCTTCTTGAACAACAGCATTGAGAAATCAGGCTGGCTGTTTATCCAGCTCTATCACTCCTTTGTGTCCTCAATTTTTAGCCTCTTTATGTCTAGAACATCTATCAACGGGTAAGTGAAAAGTCGATACTAGGTAAACTAAATACAGTTTGGATTTAGTGTTCAGCCCTATGCCTTGATTTGTCAGCTTTTCTTAAATGTGTAGTTTTTCCTTTGCTAGCCTAACAGATCTGAAATGCCATACTGTGCTTTTCATGCCCAGCCCTCTTAATTGAAGGACACTATTTCCAGTATGGGGGGACAGAGGAGGTAATTGCATTTAATAAGAGATCGTCAGAGGACTCCAGTTGCATTTCATAACCATTACTTGTATTAATTTTCTTCTGAATAACAGAGCGTTCTCTTTATGCTGCACAATGTCTCCTCCTTCCTTCTGCTTTCTTTCCCCTGCCTTTTACTTTACCTACTGCCGTATTACTGTTGTGACTGTCCTTGTTGGAGGTGGCTGTAGCTGGTCGGGTCTGTATCATGACTGGAACTGTTTCCAGTAGAGAGTGTGTGCATACCCACTGCGAACCCAGGCAGGTTTCTAAACAATGCAGAAGTTGGCTGAATGTTGTGTCTGGTAACACTAATGTGCAACAGAATTCTGGCCTTTCTCTTATTCTGTAAAACTTAATTTCACCTCAATTTGTGTATAAGCTGTACTTGAACAGGTAACTTCTGAGGTAGCACCTTTGACTGATGAAACATCAGGAAGGCAGGAAAAGCGACGTTTATAAAACAACATTCTCATAGTCTTACCGCATCAGTCTCCACTGTGACCGCAAGGGAATTTAGCTGCTCGTGGATGGTCTAGTATTTTTTCAAAAAAAGTCAGTGCCTTTTTTTGCTCACATCACCCCATTCAGACATACGTTTAGCAGGTTGCCAGTATTGACTTTGTGAAGAATGTGTTTTGTTACATTCACCTGATTTCTTCACCTTCCCCACCTCTGCACCTACTACATACTTCTGCAAAGTCTGATATGAGGCTAGTAGCTGTCTACTAAGGCTAGAAAAATAATCTTTTTCCTTATTTTCTGACCACATGATTTTGTGAGCTTCCCTGTGGTGTTCTTAGTTACTAGAAGCATTATATAAAGGTTTCTTTGGTCTCCTCTTCTTCCTTTCTCTTCCATTTTTTTTTTTCAAAGGCTCTCCAGTGCTTTGAATAACACCTCATAGTGCTGTTAGGAATAATAGCTGAGAGCCAATTATATGGTGTGTGCTGCAAGGAGGCTCTACTTAAATTGGCTGTATTCTGTTTATTTTTATACATTCAATATCCTGCTTTAGTTTCTTCTGTATGACTTTGTATACTCTATCCTGTTTGTTTGTTTCTTTGGTTTTTAGTACAGTCAGTCTTTCCTAGGCTGCCTCTTTTTCACATTGTTTTTATTCTTTGATTCTTTTAATCTTTGTTTACTTTTTTTTCCCCTTGAAGGTAAAAGAGTTCATTGTCTTTAAGTTTAACCTGCTATCCAACATTGGTTTAAAGAATAGTATTTATCTACCTGTAGTCTGTTACTGTCCAGTTCTTTTTCCCCTGCTTGTTCTCCTGACTCTTTCATCTTCTGAATTCTGCTATGGCAGCTGAAATCTGTCACTATGTAGTCTTCAAACAGTTATGGGCGGGTATGTCATTGACTTGATCCATGAGGAATCCAACTGTCACCTCTAGCCAATTCCTTAATAAGTTGCCTATTTTCTATTCCACAGCTCTTCATGTTGAATGCAAGATAGCAGCAAAAGCTATTGTAACATACAATTAAAAAAAATCTCTTTTGCCACTCCAGCAGTGTTACCGCCATCTTTTCTTTAAATTTGTTCCCTAGCTTCCCTCCTAGTTCCACATCCTATTCCTCATTCGTTGTACATACTTCTGTGTCTGCAGCCATTTTATTTTCTCTGCTATTTCATCTTTTTTTTTATATAAGGTAGGTGGCAGAGATTCAAATCTGCAAACATTAAAAATAAGGTGCAGACTTATCTTTCCCTCTCTTTCTCTCCTCCCTCCTTTTTTTTTTTTTTTAATGTGATCGTTTTCTTGAGCTGCACCCCATGAGTGCTTCCTTACCTAATCAAATTCCTCCTGAAGTCTTACCCACTGTAACTACATGTGGCTATGTGTTTGATCTCTGACATGTGCAAGGCAAGTTGAACTGGATTTAAAATTTATCTAAGCGGTGACCTTATCAACAATTATGTGTGACTGGTTGCTGCCAAAGCACATTCTAAATTACTTCATTGTCCTTCCTGTTAAAGTTTGTGTAAAATTGGTCGTTTCTCATTTTTACATTTCAGGCTGCTGGGAAGGGGCTCAATGTTTGTGTTTTCCCCAGAACAATTTCAAAGACTGCTTAAAATAAATCCAGAATGGAAATCCCACAGACTTCTCGATTTAGGGGCTGGGGATGGAGAAGTCACTAAAGTCATGAGTCCTCACTTTGAAGAAATCTATGCCACTGAATTATCTGAAACTATGATATGGCAGCTTCAGAAGAAGAAATACAGGTATTGTACTGAACAATTCCTACGTCCTTTCAGTCGGACATTACAGCAAAGTAATCTATTTGTAGTATTTAATGAACGTTCAGTCTTTTTGTCAATTCCTGTATTGTTTGATTGTTCTGGAAAAGGTTGACCTGAATAAAAGCAGGAAAAACCCCACATCTAATGTTCCCTGTTACCATTGCTTTTGTTATGTGGATGTTCCCTGTTACCAGTTAAGAAAAAATAGGCAACAACCATTTTGAAGTCTCTTTCTTCGTAGCTTGTGTAAATTGCTTTAATCAAGGGAGTTAGGAAGATGAAATTTAAACGAATAGTCTAACTGAACCGTCCAAAATTGCAAGAGGAAGACACAGGAACTGCAGAGAAAGCTAACTGAATCCTGTTAATAGTGATACCTCAATAATCTGTATCTATCTATCCTCACAGTATAGACGAGTGTGTTTCTTTTATTCTTGCTATGCTTAGCTCCTGCTGTTAAGATTGAATAATATTTAGTAACAAAAACCTCAGCACTTTCATGCACTTGTCACAGCCCCTGGAGGTTTTTGTAGGCAGCAGATCCAGCCTGGTTGAGTCATGGTTAGTATTTCAGGCACTATATCTTTAGACTTCAACCGAAAGAATGAAGGAACTGTGGATTTCTTTTCTTCACCTGTCTTTGAGTGGAAACATAACAGCTACTTTGCAGTCTGGGCTTGCACGCTGGTAAATCGGAGTGGATAAAAGGCAGCAAGCCGTTAATCATATTGGAGCTTTGTTGTTCCTTGAGATGAATCTTCGGTTTTATTCTAGGACAAAACGTTGGGGTTTTTTTAATAACCTGGCATTTTGGTTTTTGTCTCCTTTACTGCCTCATGATTATAAGGCAATATAAACGTTTGTATGGCTGGATATATAGCCGTGCCCATTTTTGATTTAGTTTTCTTTTCCAAAAGACCAGAAGGATCATGTCCATATCCTGTCATTGGCTAGGTGGCTGATCTTACCTGCACTATCAACACATGCATAGGGATTTTTTTTCTTCAGTGGTTCTCTCTCAACTCGGCTTGAGTTTGTTTAACAGACTGTATCTCTTTCTCTTTCCCCTTGTAGGGTGCTTGGTATAAATGAATGGCAAAACATAGGATTTCAATATGATGTTATCAGCTGTTTGAATTTGCTGGATCGCTGTGATCAACCACTGACTGTATTGAAAGATATTAGAAGTGTACTGGAACCAACTAGAGGCAGAGTCATTCTAGCATTAGTTCTGCCATTTCACCCCTATGTGGAAAATGGTAAGTGCACAGAGTAGTTGCTATTTAGGCAGGTAAAGAAAAGGTTTGTAGGTTATGGTATCCCTGATTAACTGTTTAATAAATAATTGGCATGTTTGATTTTTACAAATAACTTGTATTGTGCATGTTCAGAAGCATGAAACCTTAGGTAAATAGGCCACATCACGTAAGCTGTTTTCTTAATTCCTCAACATATGTTGTTGGCACCAACAAAGAGCCCAAATATTGAGGTCACATATCCTGTTCTGCAGGTTGCCACATTTGAGCTGTGTTGGAGCAACATGGGAAAACTGATCTCTGATTAGGGCCCTCTGCTGCTGTCATATAGGTAACCCCAGTTGTTTCTAACGACCACTGAACAAAATCATCAGAACTGTCTGTAATGCTGAATAGAGCAGTTCAGGTCAAACTGTTCCAAGTGTTCCAGATGAACTGCACCTAAAAACTCATAACATTCACTTTCCAACATGAGCTCTCAAAGTAAAATACAGACCCCTACTAATACAAAATATCGACCGCTATGTATATAGTATTAGTAACTGGAACAGAACAGTAAAATTCAGTGGCAAAACTCCTTACTGCCCCTAGTTGCATTTTTAAAGAAATACATGAGAGATTTTTCATATGATTCTGTCTTATGACTAAACTTCAAAGAAGACTAGAAACTTTTTTTTTACGTGCCTATGATTGTGGATTCAGGTTGAGGGACCCTAAAGGTGGTTTGAATTCCAGAAGGATGGTATTCATTAGTCATCGTTTGGACACTGGCTTTCCTTGAGTTTTAAGACTTGTCTGTGGAAAGGCATGTATGCCCAGAAAATACAGAACCTTAACATTCTGGCAATCACAAATGCATCAAACCGAATCTGTTTTCCTCTTTTTATAGGCCAGTGGTACTTTGGCGGGGTGGGGGTGGGGAAGTGTTAAGTATAAAAAATAATGCCATCAGATGAAGAATTGCTTAAAATACAGTATTTGAGCATATAATTTTGTAACTATTCTGAAAAGTAGTGTGTCTTAAATGAGATGGGTGGTTGACTTACACATCTGTACAGTATCTCAAGGATATCTGGTTGCAACTCATTGTTCCTGTAATGTGGAACAGGAAGTTGTCTATTAGAGATGGCCTTTACTTTTAAAAATTCTTTAAAATTTTGAATAACATCAATGTCTTTCTAGTCTTTCACTGATGTATTAGAAGCAGAAATTGAGCAATTATTTGTGTGGCTTTTTTGTTTGTGTGCCTTCAAAACTATGTGCCATTACGTTTTGCAATTGCTATTGCACTCAGCATCTACTTTTCTGCACATTGTTGGGTAACCACATGCAACTTCCTGGCTTAACAGGAGGTAGATAAATTAAGGAAAAAACTACTCTGTCTGCTTATATCCTCCATCATTAACCTTCTACAGTCTACTGGGAGGAGAATACAGTGTTAAATTTATAAATCCCAAGGGACTGGAAACCTGTTCTGTGATTGCTGACCTCGGTCATTCCTACTTGTTGAAAGCTGAAACCTGTTGTAAGATGTCTTGTAAGCCAAAGTCATACTTTTGTTTGTGGTGGTGACGTGTAGCAGATTAGTCACTTTGCTTAAGGCAGTTTTGTTTCCTTAATATGTTCTGAAACTGAAAAACATGTTCAGTATGTCTCTTTAACACTATCATGGATATGGGCCTATATAAACTTCTTTAGACAGTGCACGTTAGCACACACAAAAGTAGCACACTGTCATTCCACTGAAGCTTTCCCACTTCAGATCTCTTTAACTGTAGTCTAAAGAAATAGGCAATGAACTGCCAGACTGTCCTCATGGTATACAAATGATTTTAGAATTTATTTTTATTCAGCTGTTCTACGTAGAAGACGATGCATTTTAAAAAGTGCTAGATACGTACATATGCTTTATGTTTAACAAAAAAAGTATGCTTGGAACATTCAAAGAAGAGAACGTTTCATGGCTCAAGTAACTTCTTGTAGCAGCAAATAAAAACAGTTTTGACTCGCTTGGAGAAACTTTTGCATTTTAGAGGGGGGAACAAAAGGAGAAGAGATGAAGCAGGTAAGGTGTTTGATCAGTGTATAGGTCAGTTTCTAGAAATGGAGAAATTATTTTAATCAAGATGAGATATTGGGTTATTACACGTAATGGGAGAGTAATTATGGAAACTGTCTATGTGAATAACACAAAACTTGCTTTAAGAGAACAAAGGAAGGTGGAGGTAATGTGTATTTCTGTGCTTACTGTTTCTGGAATTACAGTGACACCTAGAGTCCAAAGTAGCTTAATCATAAATTCTTTCTGGGGCTGTTTAGAGTTTTATTTTCAACGTACAGAAGAAGTAATGCACTTCCTGCACATATCTAAGTTTGGCAAGTAAGCCGGATGAATCATAAGGTATTAGACTAGTCGCATAAGACCGTGTATTATTATAACTTTGTATTTTTAATAGATATCCCATAAGGTCATATAAAAATCCTTTTTATTTCCTAATATAGACATCATATTTGCATAAAGGCATTATTCAATAATATATGACTAGACTGGTTTAAGTTTCTCTGAAGTAAAAATGTCAGAGATGCCGTATTTCAGAAGGAGTAAACACTACCAGCCTGACATTATGAAATTTTCTTGTCTAACATGTTAATGTCCTTGTGATTGATTGACAGGGATAAGATGACAAAGGTGTGTTTTCCATCTTTCTGAAATACTTGGTACTAAATTGAGCTGGAAACACAGTACTGTGCTAGGGGGACCCTTGCTTTGTCTCAGTTGTCAGTTCTCATCTGACTGAAGTGAGAAATGCCATTTCATTTGTTAAACAAAGCCTTGCTTTATTTAAATGATGGTAAAAGATGCAGCTGTTCTTTAGTAGGGAGAACACCTGATACTAAGAGATGTCTTGTAAAAGTGTTCATTTTATAGATTGGCTAGGTAGTAACTGATTAAAAAAAAAAAAAAAGGTACTTAGAAAACCCCCAAAACTATAGTACCTTGTAGTACTACTAGTATGCTTCTGTATTCATGCTTGTATCTGTGTTGAACAGGCATGTAAAGGCAAAAGTTGGTGCTCCAGGTAATCCTGACTTTGGAAGATGGGGGTTGTCTGTTTAGCAAGTGAATTTTAATATTGCAGGAGCAGCCTTCTCATTGTGACCACTACTTTCCTTTCCTAAATAGGCTAGGAAGAAGCTCTCATCCTAAATGAGCTTTACCAGGATAGTACATGCTTTTGTATTGTCTGGTTTTTCTGCTTGCTTGTCTACGGAATACATAGGGTTTGCTCTGTTTAAGCTGTTGTTAAGACTCAGTAATTGTTGATCTGTATATCTGTTACATCAATAACGATCACGTTAACTTGACTAAAGCCAGAATTTCACCTATGAAATGAGTTTATTTTCTGTTGCTGTCAATTAACATACATCTTTCACAAATGCTCAATTCATGTAAAAGGAACGCATGTAAACTTACATAAACAGAAAAAAAGACATAGAATTAAATCTAAACTGAAAAAGGAAACTTTTATGAAGCATTAGCAGTTATCTTATGAAAAATGAAGACTTTTCCCACAGTTGTTATTCTTGCAGAATGGAAAATGGAGGTAATATATAAAATAGATTTAACAATGTACTTGGGTTTGGTGATCTGTTTAGAAAATTCTCTTGAAGAACACTGCCCTGCGAGATTTTCTCCTCTCTTTAAATCAAAGGAAGTCTGTGAAGAAGCTTTACTTCATCTGCTGCTTTGCTTGCATCAGAAATAGTGAACAAATCTGAACTGCCATGCATGCTCATCTGTTCTGATAAACAGTGTCATCTTCCAGATTGTCCTAGGAGAAAAATATTTCGTTACTGATGCGAACTTTTTTAAATAAAGGCAGAATTTCCTTTTTGAGGCAAACTCCATCCCTTTACTGTTTCAGTATCGCTTATCCAGTTGCTTTTGTCCATGTGGCATCTACAGGATTCAAAACATATTTCTTTTTGTTTTGGCTTTTCCTAATCTCTAGGGGGCACAGAGGCAGTAAAACATGCCCCTTATTTTCACTGTGTTCATATCGGATGTTTAAACCAAGGACCAGGTGTGTCAGCAGGGACTTGAAGTCTAAAGGGGTCATTTCCTCATTACAGAGGAAAACAACTGGGACTATGGAAATAAATGCAGTTAGAACGTATAGAGAAGCAATGTTTTGACTTTGTTCTATGTTTCTTTTGGTTTCTTCTTGCATCTCTGAAGTGGTGTGGTCCTTGCTCAGAATAGGAAAGAATTTATACTGTTTCTCAATAGAAGCAATGTTTTTGAAGCAGGATTCTGAAGCCATTTTCTTTGCTTGCAAATACACGTGACTTCTAAAGTTGATTTTTTTTGTAGCTTGCATGGCATATGCAAAATTATTGTCATATGGTCATATAAGACTTATTGGCAATAAATTTGGAATAATGAAAGAAATTGTATGGCTTTACCCAGTGATACTGAATATTAGTTTAGGGTCTGTAAATTGAAGGAGGGGTAAATATCTGTAAGAGTGTTGTAGAGATTTTGTCACAGTTCTGTTACATTTCTGTCACCAAGCTACCCTGGGCTAAGTGACTAAGAGGAGCTACAGTAGAAATATTTCTCAAAAATGAACTCTTGATAGCTCTATGTGTTTTACCAAACAGTCCAGAACCACTTGTTGAAACCTTTTCTTGGCAAAATATGAATTTATGGAAGCTTCATTTTTAAATGTACATACATACTTTCTATAAGGTATATACTGTCNCAGCTCTGGGGGTCCCAACAGCAGGAGGACACGGAGCTGTTGGAGCGGGGCCGGAGGAGGCCCCGGAGATGCCGGGAGGGCTGGAGCCCCTCTGCTGGGAGGACAGGCTGGGAGAGCTGGGGGGGTTCAGCCTGGAGAAGAGAAGGCTCCGGGGAGACCTTCCAGCCCCTGCCAGTGTCTGAAAGGGGCTCCAGGAAAGCTGGGGAGGGACTCAGGATCAGGGAGTGGAGCCACAGGACGAGGGGGAACGGTTTTAAGCTGAAAGAGGGCAGATTTAGATGAGATCTCAGGAAGAAATTCCTGGCTGTGAGGATGGGGAGCCCCTGGCCGGGGTTGCCCTGAGCAGCTGTGGCTGCCCCATCCCTGGAGGTTCAAGGCCAGGTTGGACGGGGCTTGGAGCAACCTGGTCCAGTGGGAGGTGTCCCTGCCCAGGGCAAGGAGGGTTGGAACCAAATGATCTTTAAGGTCCCTTCCAATCCAAACCATTCTGTGAAAAAAGAAACATGTTGTTCCAGAACAAATCCTCTTTTTTCCCTCCGTGAATTTCAGTATTGGTGGATAGATACTTACAGGCTGTCGGCAGTGTTCAGCATACCTCTGCTTTTGAAGTTCTTGGGCAATTGCTTGAAAAATTTTCCGTCCGCTACTGATTTTCTGCAAATTATTTAGAGTATTTTAGGTCAGTGCTACATTTGAAATTGGGGGAAGCATCTTTTTCTACCTTTTATCATTCTGATTTTTTTCCCTGTATATGTCTTTGGGTATGTTACTAAATAGCATACAATTTGCCAGACAGAAGAGTTTTAAATTACATTAATATTACATCTCTTAACATGTAAACCTTCTTTAATGGATTTGTAAACTTATGGCTTCTGATTTTTATTCAAGGGTACATGGTGATAGGGTTCTTAATAGACTTGTTTTACATACATGAGGGCTTACCTGCATGCACCATTTAAACAAAGAAAGAATTAAGAGCAAAACCTGTTATTTTCAGAAGTAGTTTGAACAAAAGTTACTTAAAACCTAAAGGAAGCTGTCTATTAGAGATGGCCTTTACATAGATTGACTTTATCCTTTATCCAATGAGTTAAATTTATTTAAATGTAAAATTATTAACTAGTTTTGTACAGATCTGAAGTGAAGCCTTAACAGTTCTGCATGTCTCTTTAGCTGAATCATCAATTAATCACAAAATTGATGCCCAGGACACTTAAAGATGGGGGGGGGGGNGGGGGGAGGGTGTGGGTAAAAAAAAAAAAAAAATCTCAAACTCACAGACAAAGCAAGCAATATGATAACATACACAGTTCTCTGTTCTCTGGTCTTCATTCCCACTTTTCTTTAGCAGGTTTGGTTTTAACTGGAGGGAGGGATAATAAGATAAAAAAACAATTAAAACTTAAGATGAGAAGTCAACTGCTAAGCTAGCTAAGTAATTAAAAGTGTTGCCCTTTTGCAGTGTCAAGCAGCCTTTTCCAGCTTCTGGTAGTAGACATTGCAAGCATTTTTGCTTTGAGTACCGTGGGACCTGCCTGAAGCACTACCCAGTTCTCAAAAATAAACCAGTGGCATCACAGATACCAGTTTTTCCCCTTGAAGAAGGCTTGATTCATTTTTCCCACTGTACTACTACTCCTAGTTTAAAGAAAAACAAAAATCAAAAAAGATGGTCCTGTTTTTGTGCTTAGACAGTGACCACTACAGCAAAGAACTGTTTTACCGTGTCATATCACTTAGGACTGTGAAGTCCTCATTCTCATGTCAAAGTCTCATTATTATGTAAAGATTCCAGTTGCAGCTTTGGATGTTTGTTTTTAACTAAACACAAATTTTGTTCTAGAGTTTAAAAAAACTGAAACCAGTAGTTATGTGATTTTTAATCAAGTGTATTCTAATGTGTTTGTTTTTTATAAGAATATAACTTCTTCCAAGTCTCTGATATTTTTAAATTTTACCGGGGTGTCTCTTATGTATATGTGTAATGTATGAATAGAATTTCATTACAGAAGTAAAGTCAATCTGCAGTAACTTTACTGCATCTCACACATACTTTGACATTAAATTTAAATTATTTGACTTTTACTGGAAACTAATCCAAAGTGTTGGTGGTTTACGATGGTAATTTCTAGTTTTGCTTTTTGAGTGTGCCGTGATAGATAATCTCCAACTTGCTGATTAATACTCTCAGGATTATTGTAACTTTAGAATACCTTTTCTTTTAGACACTTTGTTGAAAAAAAGAAAATTTGGTTGCTATCAAGAGTACAGATACGCACCACATGAGTTTGCAGATGTGTGCAGCATATGAATTTCAACCAACTACCTCTTTAAAACTTAATCATAAAAGTTACAGAATCTAGGAATGTCTTCTTACTCTCCTTATGGAGATATTAAAACTGCTGAGATTTAAAAAATAAACAAAATTAGAAAAATTACTTTGAGCCTACCTTGTAGACTACAAAGAATGTGAATACGGTAGTGCTGTATAGAAACAGTAAGGATGAGGTGATGATCATGAAGATGAGTTTTCCATTGCCGTGCTGCTTCTCTGCTCCTTTGTTAAAAATGAGTGTTAGAATAAATGACAGTTCATGTGATTCACATAACTTTCTTAGGGTTCTGCATTTCACCACCCTTCCTCTGAGGAACTGGAAAATCTTATACCCATCAATATTTTCTGGTTCATTTTCCTGGTTCATTTGAATTTCACGGTGAGATCACTTCTGTTTTGTTTCTGTGAATGTTTGCAAGGGCAGTGGAGACTTACTATTTTTGATTATGAACCCTTTTTTGAGGGGTAGACAGATAATAAAATGCAGTTTTCTGGCCGTAAAGGAGTATCTGAATAAATCTTCCAGGCTTTTGTTCAGAAATGCAATTAGATAGAGGAAGGAAGGAATGTAGGGGAAGTAATAATCCGGCTAGTTGGTTGGGTGGGGTTTTTTCCGTTTTAGGCATGTAAAACTGAAATGTAGTTAATGAAGTCTCAGAATTTTCTTAACTAGAAGGCAAATGATACAAAGGTTCAGAACTAAAACTTTTTGCTCAGGCAGGCCCAGTGAATCCCAGTTTCTGAGACCCTGTACTCTGTTGCACATATTGCCACTAAATGTCAGTTTCTCTACTTCTCATTTTTCTGTTGATGCTTCCTTTCTGATAGCCATTAAAGTCTTCATGTAAGAGGATATAGAGTACTGTTAGATAACGTGGAGTACAAAACTTCTTTCTTTTGTAGAATTCTAGAGTCATTTGCCTTGTATGATGGAACAGTCTAATTAGCAAATGAGATTAAGATGCTTACTTGTAGAATCCCTCCATGGTTTTACTATGAATATTTTAATATAATCATACTTCTCCTAAAGGCTTTATCGGTACTTCCATCGTAAATGCCATTCTTAGAAAGTGTAAATAGAGTATTTGGGAAAGATAATTTATTTCTTTTAAGATGCTTCATTAAGAAGCAATAAACTGACCTGTTTTAGTTAGTACTGTTCCATCTCCTGCTTGTTTAGAGCGGGGTGAACTTGAATCTGAAAATGCTATTCCACAGATATAAACAGCGTTATCGTCTACAGTCAGATTACTGATCTGAAGTGAAATGATATTTTCAGATAAATTTACTTGGTACTTCTGATGATCTCTGCATCCAGGAGTACACAAATCCTCGTGTTTGTTAGCTAAAAAACGAAACCATAGAACTTCAGGTGGAGATGACGAGCATCCAGAGGTAGAGAAAGCACATGTTAGGAACACCGTGTGCACAGAGTAGTCAGCTTCCTGAAATCTGGGTTGTGTTATGGTGACTTGGCAGGTATCTGCAGCACCTGTTGAGATAAAACAGTTAGAAACATGAGGGACAGTTAGAAAGCAAGGCACAATCTAAAAAGAAAACAAGCTCTTTCTGGTTCATTTGAGAAAAGGTAGGAGAAGAGGCGGAAAACCAACTGTGTTTCAAACTTCAAATTTTTAAGGTTGTTCCCAGCAAACTTTTGATAATTCCTGCAGCTTGCACATGTGTTCATTTAACAGTTTTACCAGTGTGGTAACATGCTTAACTTTCTGTTTTTCTGAAAAAGCATAGAGAAGAATCACACATCTAAAATAATGTGAATGTCTCCTTTGGCCGTGGAGAAGACCAAAAGAATACTTTGTGTAGTTCCCTGCCTCAGATTAGTCCTGAGTGTTTTGGGGTGGGGATGTTGCATGACATAACTTCAGATGCTCGGTGAAATGGTTCTGCAAGGGTTTCCTCTCTCCTCCGCTGTTCCTGACCTGCGAGTCAAGTGAGACAGCCTGATTGGCAGGCAGTAGAAATGCCGTAAACACAGACATATATGACTTAGCAATTTCATAACATTGATTAGAATTCATAATAGCTCCTGGACATCCTTCCAATTCATCACACACTGGATTTCTAAGGATAATAATACTGCGTGTTAGTTCTGGCATTTAAAAATGTGTGTAGAGAAAACAGGAAGATTAATCAGAGAAGAGAACTCTAATTAAGGAACTGAAATGTAAGGTTTAATATGACTGGTCTGGGAAATTTTTTTAAAGTCTTGATTGAAATCCATAATTTAAATATTGTTTTAGTGTATTTAATTTTATTTAAATAAATTCCATAGTTATTTAAACAATGGAATTGAGATTACTGCAGTGAAAATGAAGGTAGTAGCTTAACAGCATCTTTTTCTGCTTCCTAGAAAATAACAAATTTTTTTTCTTTAAAAAATATTTTCTTCAAAAATAACACTGGAGTCTCTTAACTTACTGCTGATAGACAATTTATAAGCCTTTCCACGGTGGACAATCAGCATTGTCCCTTCATCATTGTGCTCTACTGAGTGTTATATGGACCAAATCCAAGTAGATTCAGTGTCTGACTTCTACAGGAATAAAATGAAAGTCTCCTTCTGTGTCAGATGAACATCAGAGCCGTTCCATAGCAGCTACAGCAATCTGAAGATTGTAGAAATGTACGTTGTCGCTGTCCTTGCACCCTGTGTGGTGAAAGGCAGCGGCTTGCACTTCTGCAGTTGATCCCCTTATCTTTTCCACCTTACTTCAGGGCTGAGTGGCCTTGCAGAGCAGAACCCCATGGCTTCAGTTTGTGTAGAAACTGTCTGCTGAATTTCCCACACCCTCCTCCCAAACAAGCACAGCTGCACTGAAACCACGCTGCTGCTGCTGGAGCATTCTTTACAGGGAAATGTGGTAGAATTTGACCCTGAAATGCTCCTGTAATCTATGATTTCTGAGTTTTAGAAGAAAAAGCATTTGTTAACAGTCGCTTCACTTGGAAGTTGTATGAAGATAGCAGAAATTAGCTTGATTCTCAGCAAAACTTCTTACTGCCCTTATTTTGTAGCTATATTGCAAATCATAACCACAACATTTTCAGTCTTGTTTAACTACGGTTACATGGGAAAATACAATCAGCTTAAAAAAAGGTCTTACCGGTACCGTACAGAATCCAGTCAAATGCCAGCATTAGAACGTTTTTTAATTTGTTGAAAGATGCCATTTCTTGTATCTCTCTGGAAATGATTCTACTTGAAGGAAGAGGAACTTAGGAAATCTTTGGAGTTGCAGAACGCTCTGAATCACAAGATTTAAACTTCCTGTTTAGAAGGGTGTTTACTATTGCATTTAGCAAACTGGTTAAAGGTACAGAGCAAACCAGAAAGCACTTGTTATTTTTGGATGACATTTCTTGGAAAATGAGTGGAGAGTTTTAAATTTTGAACTTCGGAGAGTTGTGCCTATAATCTTCAGACTATTTCATCGGATATAACAAATGACAACAGGTTTTCCAGCATGCTGCAAGTGTTCGGCTTCTTACTTTTACATGACCCTAAGGAGTCTTTACCGTATCAGCTAGCAGGTGGCCACTGGAGGACCAAAGGCTCTGTAGCCATCCGTTGTAAAGTAGTGGTCTACTGATGGAAGCATCACAGCAAAGCATAATTTTCAACTTGCTGGATCTGTTTACTGTCATCACCTGAAGCCATCTTTGGCCAGGCAGTGAGTTTAAAGAAAAAAATGTATAATACTGGAAAAGATCTGCATTAAATTGTCTGTCTGTCCATGTCTGCTGAACACTAGCCTCACTAACAGAAGCTACTTTTCAGCCAGTCTTGGGACCGCTAGTTAAACATGTGACAAAAGGGGGCTGCTTCTGAACAATAGGCAAAACCTTGAACTGATCTTCCAATAGGTCTACAAATGGCTTGTCAGCTTCCTATGTGGAGTGGAATGGAATATAATCTGTGTAGTATGCTTTCTGTAAAAGACAACACGCAACAAAGTTTTCTTTATAATTTAAACAAAACTGTTTTGTTTTCTCAGTAGGTGGCAAGTGGGAAAAGCCCTCAGAAGTTTTGGAAATCAAAGGGCACACTTGGGAAGAACAGGTGAATAGCCTGCCAGAAGTTTTCAGTAAAGCTGGTTTTGCCATAGAGGCTTTCACCAGACTGCCATACCTATGTGAAGGTGATATGTACAATGACTACTATGTACTAGATGATGCTGTCTTCGTCCTCAAGCCAGTGTAAGCGTGTATGAAGTAAATCTCCAGAATCCAACCCAAGAAGCAGCCTCTGAAAGAGGGCTGTACTTTATGGTTACTTAAAGGGAGGGAATTCGGGGATTGCCATGCTAAATACCATGTAAGAAATTTAAAGGCCAAAATACTAATGTATTTCTTTGTAGTGCGATTAGAGAAGAAAGGTTGTTTTTTAAACAGACTCTTCAGTTGAGAATTTCTTTTTTACCAGCTCTTGAACCAACAACGCATTCTGCAGTCCAGCAGTAATGGGGGATATTTTTTTGTACACCTGCAACAGGGGTCAGATCCAAACAAAAAGCAATAGACCTAATAATGATCAAACTGATACAATGTGAACTGTTGTTAAAGAAATCAAACAAAAGTTGGCAATAAGGTTATCCATTCAGTTCAAGCCCTGTTGAATATAAACTGTTGAAACGGATATTCTTCCATGCTAAGTTACTTTCTCTCTTACTGTCATTCTTCACATGTTTTTAATCATGCTAATAAACTTTTTTTTGAGATGAATTTTTGCATTAATTTTTGTGTTCATTTTTGTAACCATAACCACACTTGTCTGCAGCAACTGCTCTTTGTGTTGAGAATCAGGCTCTCAGTAGCAGCACAACATTGCGTTTGTTTAAAGGGATACCAGTCCGCAAAACACGTATCACTTTTAGTTGGGTTTCTTTCATGGTCTTCTCAGACCTCATAAATCCTCATTGCTTTTGCATATGCCATTTTCGCCATATGCGACAGGGGTTGTGGTAGAACTTGCCAAAACTGTACTTTAAACTGATGGGTTTAATAACAAAACTTTCTAAGCAAGTTGTTCCCGAAAGTTTTCAGCTTAAAAAACATGCAGGCAGTTTCTTGCAAATTTGGCGAGTCAAACTGCCTCTGAGGATCAGGCTGTAGGGACCTGATTTTGAAGGTTTTGCTAGCTTGGGAAATTTTCTTCAGGAATACTAAATAAATGCTATTTATTTTAACATGACTTGTTTTAAGAACTCTGTTTAAAATGGATAATTTCTGGCAGTTGGGATATAACCATCCTTTAAAACCACAAGCAGTGTCATAAATAGCGGACGGGCGTGTGTCATATGTTGCTTGGGATGTAAGTGTTGTGAGAGAGCAGAGAAACCTCAGCTTGTATATCAACTGGTGAGTAAAGTAAGAACTGACTTATCTTTTGCTTTTCAAGTCTAAAAAAGTTGCGTTGTGGTTTTTGGTGGGATTTTTAATGATTGGTGGTCTTATGCCAGGTAGGATGTTTCAGCATGTCTTTTTAGGTTTACCTTGGACTTCCTTTGCCTGATGGTGAGTGATTTCTCTTGCTAATTTAATTGTCTTTTATTCTCAGTAATCTTTGTGAAGTAGTAAGTATTCTGTAGTATGGGGCAAGGGGTGGGTGACTGGTGGGTTTTTTCAACAGTAATTCAGGCTCGGTATTATTCTTGTTTCAGCATGTGCTGTTGAATTTTGGCAGAGAGTACAATCAGATTTCTATGTTGGAAAAATGAGCTATGTAAGCTTGTGAGTAAATCCATTCATTTTTGTTTTGTTACCTTTGAACTCACCTAGTAGTGAGAAAATATGTTTCTTACTGTGTTATGAATTTAGCTTCCTGTAGCAAATACGTATTAAGACAGATTTCTTCAAAGGTACTTAAATGTTTTAATCCCACAGGTTAAAAATCACACAAGAAACTATGCATTTCATGTCTTATCTTTTAGTCCTGTCGCTTAGGTCTTTGGTTTGTAAAAACCAAAAACCTTTGTGAAAGGTTTTGGCACAGAAGGTGCAACGTAAATAATAGTGAGGGGTTTTTTCCTTATTTGTTTCTTCATTTCCTGGTTTGTTCCCTTTATTTAAACAAGTGTTCTTAGACTTGAGATGGGGAATTAAAACTTACTAAAACATGAGCAATAACAGTGAAAATCTATGAACAGAGTAAGCTTAAATTCAACAGGGTCAAATACCTGCTTAGTTGTGCTGAACATACCGAGTAGCCCTGCGGGACTGTGCCTGCAGCTGTACTCCTGAGATCAGAGTTCCTTGTGAAGGGGCGCAGCGTGGCTCACTGTGTCAGGGAAGGAGGGGACTGCTTTCTCTTTCCGGACCTTGATGGTGCATTTGTGTGCAGTTCACGTCTTCTGCCATGGCCTGTGCAAAGAGCTCTTGATTCCATAGTTGATTAAATTGTCTGAAATAATCTCAGGTGTCATCCATGAGGGCAGGTGTTTATTGCAAGTCTGATGTCCGAGTTCATTACTGCCAGGCTTGGGGAACCTGCCTCGTCCCTCCGCTGTCCCTCTCCTGCTGCGGGTGACGGTGTGTAAGCCGCACCTCGGTGTTCTCACTCCTGTGCCGTGTTCTGTCCTGGAGAGTAACTAAATTATCTGTTCTGTCAAGGTGGCACTGGACACGTTGCATTGCAGGAAAAAGATGCTGAGCAAGGGTATGATTTAGTCAGAAGCTTTCAACACAAAGCTGGAACAACTTCGTGTCAGAGAAACCACGGTCCCCTTTTGCCGGGTGATCCCAGGTACAGTCCGTATTCTGCTCTGAGGAGCCTGGGGGGCCCCTGGCCCTGCTCAGGTGGGGAGGGGGGGGAGTGGGGCACTGGGTGGCAGCAGCCTGGCCCTGAGCGTTCCCCCACGTGACTCGAGCTGCCTTCAGCTCGGGAGGAGAAGCATCCTCTTCTGCCTCCCGTAGGAGTCCCTCACCCGCTGAGCCCCCCCGGGAGAGGCTGGGTGCTGTGGGCAGACACCTGCGGCTGCCAGGCGGTGCTGGCCCCGCTCAGTCCCTGCCCCTGCGCCCGGGGTCCCAGCCGGGGCCGCCCAGCTCATTGCACTGCGAGCGCAGCGAAGGAGACGCACGCGGCAGAGGCAGGTAAAGTGCCGTGGGGTCCTGGCTCGCCCCAAGAACCCACCATCTCCTTCTTCTCTCCTGCCTTCCCCTTGCTTCCCTCTCTCCCTTTCCAGCCTGAACCCCGTGAGGGTTCGTTCCTTGCTGCACGTAGGGCTTTTCTGCAGAGGTGCTGAGAGCCTGGCTGCAAGGGGGAGGGTGGGCAGCAGTGGTGCGGGGCTTTATGAGCAAGACTTGGGAGGTTAGCTTACTGGTTATCAAGCTTCAGATAAGGCAATGACTGCATTGGAATGCGTGATAAAATGTCTAGGATTTCTCTATATGGAAGGGCGTCTGTTTAGGGGGCAAGAGGAGAAGGCAGTCTGCAGGCTCCTGTTAAGCGGAGAGTCCCGCAAGGGTGAGGTCTCGGAGGTCGGATCACAGCATATGCTGCCGTGGTGCAAGGAACGATCGCTGGGGAAGTGCTGGATGCGATCTACGAGAGGTCCCCACAGGGCGATTTGGGATTGTCTGAAAGCTGCAATGAGCTTCTGCAAATAGACTAGTTGCACTGACAAAAGGAACTATTTCATCCCGCAGATTGTTTTATCAAGGAGGGCCATTTCACAGCAGACTTTCTGCACCTGCTGATCATCTGCTGGAGTTAGTCAGGATAAAAAAGCGCTTCCCTTAGCATTTAATCTCCTTATATGTTAATTAAGCATGCTTTAATTAAAATACACTCACTGATCAAAGTGAATGAATTGTAATAAACAAATCAAGGTTGACATTGGTAGCATGATTTAAACTATGCAGAGTAATCAAACCTCACTGCAAAATTAATAGGGCAAAGGCAGAAACAAACACAAGAAAGTTCATTGTCTAGGAAACAGGATACGTCTGAATGAGAGACATGTACTGTGGCGCTCCCAAAAGAATAGCTGAGAAGGGTTTCAGTGTGTGCAAGAACAGGACAGAGGGGATAGCTTCTTAAAGTCTGATGTTTAAATTTTTCATCATCCATCAGTTTGAGTCACTCCTGTTACGAGTCTGGAGTTAAGTATTTGTGACAGACTGAAGTATTGGTAGAGGCTGTCGAAAGATGTTTCATAAAAGAATACCTTGCTGAGATTAAACAGTCTGAAAAAGGTGTTCATATTTATCAAATGTTCCGGTCTGTAACTCAAGCTGTGGCAGAGAACTTTTAAAAATAAATGTAAAAAAAGAGAGAATGGATTCAAATTCGGCAACAAAAAGAAATGCAGAAATTAAGTGCAGATAAACCCTTGAAATGAAGGGAGGGAAAACCTAACAGTCATCTTGGTATCAGAGCAAAGTTGGCTGATGGGGCCCTCCATGTCATCTGCTAAAATCAGGGACTAATCCCAGTGTGAGAAGCTGCAATCTGTAGACCAGGGCATCATCTAATCTCCTAGAGTGATTAGTTGTGTTACCTGCGGGGTGATGACTGGTGGCTCGGCGGAGGGCCAGGCTGAGGGTGCGGAGGCAGACTGCCCTCTCCGCAGCGAGCGTGCTGCAGTGTGGCTTGCAGCAGCTCCTGCTCCTCGGCGCGGCGGAGAGGACGTGGCTGCAGAGACACCCGCGTGAGTGAGACCTCCTCAGTCTCTGCTTCCTCTCCGCCCCGTTGCACTATGCTGCAGTCTGTCCTTATCCTTCAGGAACTAGGCAGAAAGCAACAAACTTGTTTCATACAGGACAACGGTGAGACTGTCAGTCTTTTCTGATGAGAATCGGTGACACCCTGGTGAAAAGCTCCGGGTATCCTGTTACTGCCCTTCCAGCTAATTTATCTTTTGGTAATCTTTATGCCTCGTAGCACAGGGCAGCAGGGATAGCAAGAACTACTAAAACACGTATTTCCATAGAATCTATGTCCCAGCTGGTGGTGAAAAATTAGTGGTACGCTTCTCTTGAGTACACAGACTGGAGCTTTGATGTGTCCAAATGAAGGTCTTGAACTCCGCTTCCCACATGTGTCACTTTCCCTCCGATTCAGAAGGGTAGAAGGACATTCTCCCCCCTTTTGCAAAGTGATGGCAGTGGGGGGAGTGCTGCTTCCCTCTCTCTGCCTGCAGCACCTGTGCTGGCACGGGGCACTGCTGTTTGGGTGCGGAAAGCTGCAGATGGAGGGTCGCGGACCCGGCCGGCAGTGATCGTGCAGGCAACTTCACGAGCTAGAAAAAGCTTAGGGTTTGTTTGGAGCTTCTTTACCATTTCCTTTTTCACTCCCGCTGTTTCTTTTCTATGAGTTTAAAAGGATTTGTTTGTTCGCTTTAACAAAACTGCATTTAAGTAATATTTAGGTGGAATGTGTCTTAGTAAATAAACGGTGCTACTAGGAAGGAAATTAAAACAGCTACCTGGTAAAAGGGAAATAAACCTGGCTGCACAGGCACACTTGGCAGACTTGTATTTGCATAAAAGATATGTCTATCCTGGAAAAAAGATCTAAATTAAAAAACTGGGAGCAAGCACTTTTAGATCATTCTGATCTCTATCTGTAGTCCATAGCTTAGGCTGTCTCTGATGCTATAGCTATGAAAGTTTTGGGTGAATATTACCTTTTGACTCTGTTCTTTTTGTTTTCCTTTTCAATCCAAATATCTTCTGATTCTAATAAACACTAGAAGAAATGTCCAGACTTTTGAAGATATGTTTCTTATTGGTATCAATGAATCACGCTGGGATTACACACAGTCAGAACTCTGAAGGTAAGACCAGAGCTCCTGTATGAGGGATGTATTTTGTGTGGTTGGAAAAAGCTATGTGTGGTAAAATAGATGCAGTACTGCTTAGTAACTAGGACCATATTCTCTGCTCTCCTGACTTCATGGAGCTATGCCAGCAAAGAATTTAACCAAGATTGCTTATTATTTAATAGCCTTTTATCTTCAGTGTTTTTCTGTAAAAACACTTAATTGAAATTGCATTAAATGCTTATAAATAGATTATATGTGCATATGTAGTTTCACTGCAATGAAGTAAGTGTATTCATACATTTTTGTATAACAGTTGAATGGCAAAACATTAAATCACCTTTTAGTAACGGGATAATCTTTTACAGATTTGCCGCCATTGTTACACAAAGCTGTGGTTAGTATTTTATTTGATCTCTCTACTAATATTTTATCTTACAATCTAAAAATAATAATTTATTACATATATTTATAATTTTTTTCCTTAGGAGGAAGTAATAGCTGAGAAATACCTGAATGGTAATGTACAAAGTTGTTCCCACTTATGCTTCTAAAAGGAATTAAACCTCTGTATCTCACCATAACTTATGTTCTGTTTTGCATGTGTAGCCCTCCTTGATATACTCCATTTTCAGAGGTAATGTATTACTCTCACAATCTTGATTTTCGGTATTATCTTGCACTTCAGATATGATCTATTTCATTTCCACAGAAACTGGAACATAATGGATAGAAGGAAATTGGCACATATGATTACTTTGATTTAGATCTCCTGTGAGGAGTATTTCCTCTTAACAAGGAAAAATCTGTTTTTCATGGTAAAGCAAAAAACATACATAGAATGAGGCTGAGAATAAATATCTGCTACAGTTTTCAGAAGTTTTGACACTTGACTTTGTTCATATGTTTCAGAATGGCTTCTTAAGGAAATTAGGTGCAGTTCCAGCTTTCTGTCCGTCGTCCTCTTTCAGTCCTGCTCCATCCCCCGTCCATCCCACTTCCTTCAGCTTCTGCTGACTTTTGAATTATTTGCTAATTTTGTCTAAATTTGAAAGAGCAATGTAAGCCTCAAAAGCAATTCTACTCCTACATATTTTGAGAAAATCAATGGCTGTGTAAAGAAGACATATAAAGAAATTGAAGGCTCTGCTGAGGGAAAGGCAGTGGACGTTAGTCACTGTACTTTCTACAAGCAGATCAGAACAGGCATAACGGGGTGCCAGGATGCACGCATATAGCTCCAGACTAGCCACGGCACAGCTTGTCTCATGCCTGGAGACAGTACTAACAGCAACATGTTGGGAAATTGAGATTATTGTGGGTGGCTGTAGAGTGAGATTAAAAAACCTTTAAGTAGTTCATTCCGTTCCTCATTGAACCACGCGTTTTCATTGCATTAAACAGGTCAGCTATAAGTCTTGTTAGGCCAAAAAGGTGAATACTTGGGTCATTATGGTGTTTGTAACAGTGATTGCTTTCTGTATTCTTGTTTTGTCTTGTAATCTGCTGGTATATATGTTATATTATTTTACTGGCATTTTTGGTCCTGTTTTCTGTTACAGTTCTAATGTCTGGACAGCAGATATGCTCACAAAAGTCATGGCATATTTTCATGCCCAGGAAGTTAGGCTTACTCTTAGCAGCCTACAGGTTTGTGCCATTTAAAATGCATGAAAATTCTTGTTTAAAAAGGAATTAAAAAAGCAACCTATCTCTGTAGCCAAAACTAGGTTGTCAATAATAGAGCTAACTAACAGATCTAGAGTGTAACAGAGAAGTAGGAAATAGGAACAGATTTTTTGGTTGTTTTTTTCCTCTTAAGATTGCAGGAGTATGCGAGGCAGAAATAATAAGAAAGATCTTCTTGCTTTTCCTCTGATGGAAAGCAGAAATTAGGAGCTTTCAGGCTCGATCATTGTTTCTGAGTTCTGTGTATACACATGCTGTTTCTTCACAAAATGTCAGGTTTCTACCAGATTTTGACTGTGGCTGTAGTTTGCACTGCTTCTGATGGAATGAGAGGTTCCAGAGCATCCTACGAAACGCCTCCAATTTTTAGGGCTCCTCTGGACTCATTTTTTGTAAATTGTCAGTGTGGAAGTGATAGGTAGATAGAAGTTGTTCTTTATCCCCAGTCATTAGGATTAGTTATCAGCTGGTTTAAGTGGAGCTGTAGCCTACTAATCAAAACTTGACCGCCTCCCTCCTCCCTGCACATATTTGGAAAAAGGAAAGTGTCAAACGGGCAATCTCTGAGCCTCGGGCATTCCCAAAAGCCCATGGCCATGCATTTGCGCAGTGCTCAAACCTTTTCACAAGCTCCATTTCACTGCCACAGCTCATCCAAACCTGCAGGAGACTAATACTGCCTCTTCCCGTTTGATTAGATCTATTAACAGTTTAAGGCTGTAATCAGTCCTGGACCCCCTAGACAACAAGGACCTCAACTACATTCATATTTGTTGGTGGCAATGCATGCTAAGCAAAGACAACAAAGAACAGTTTCAACTCAAATTCCAAACCAATTTTGCCAGGAATTAGAAAGGATTTTACTCCAGTCTGGTGCTAATGAACCTTGCAGTGCTTTCTGTTCCAATGGTATAATTCCCCTCAGATTTTCAAAACAGGCACGAGATGGTTAGCCGGTAACACAGTTTGATGTGAGAGAGAATATTTTTGCCTTATGACCTGGTACAGACTTTTCCTCCCATCCAATTGTACATTTCCTTCCTTTTTTAAGTAATAATAATATGCACACAGTACCTGATTTTTCTGAGCTCTTTAAAGGGTTCATTTTCACAGCTCTGCTGTGTGGAGCAGAGAAGCATTATTACTCTTGTTTTATGAAGTGAGAAACTGAGGCATTCTTGTTAAATGGCTCACTGGAGAGGACTCGCTCATGAAGCCAAGAATAGGATGAAAAAATTACTGTCTTTCAGCATTACATTTAGATTGGTTTTGTTTACAGTTTGTATTGAGTATAGTTATTCTAGTCATTGACAACACAGACAATACAGGAGCTAAGTACTTATCTCTCCTTAAGCGGAGATTTTCAGGGAGTAAAAGATGCCCCCATTATAATAGTGCAAGTTTTACGTATATTACACATATCTTTCTATATTTCAGATGTCCATAAAAAGTTACCTGAAGAACCTTTTATACCAGCCTAGGCAACTACTGTCTGAATTTCAACAGCTTGATCAGCAGCAGTTCCAAACTGCAATGAAATATCTCTTCAACAGCAGAAGGGACCATCTTGTAAGTCACTTTGCGAAAAATGAAAGCTGCTGTCAGTGGTTTAGGTGAATGGGAAGGGGCTGGACTTGGGGGTCTCGCAGTGCATGCCACACAGTTACTTAGCTGATTTGGATTCCAGAAGCCCCTCTCCTTAGGTTGGACTTATTTAATTCTTGTCATCTAAAAGTTTGGTGCCAAGTCCAAGTCGGTTGTCTGGCTCTTCTCTGTAGCCAGAGGAGAGCAACACATCTCCAGAGAGCGACTTACCTTCCTACGCAAGTACCTGAGGTAGGTAGGAACAGTTTTTCTCAGGGAGCGTCTGCTTCTCTTCAGTAGCTAGAAAGAGAGCCAAAAGGACTAAAGAGGTGAAATTATCTTCTTAATTAGTTATGGAAGTGTGCAAGCAAGTTGTTAGGCAATTTGGAGGGCAGGCAGTATAACACATTTGCTTGCCTCTGTAGTGTGTCCCTTGTGTGACCCATCTTAAAAGCCTCACTCAGAGTCAGTGAGTGTCACCCAGGGAGGTTCCCTCCTGCCAGGGGAATCTCCACTGCCAGGGTGGCATCGCAGCCTGGTGTATGAGAGCACTTGGCATCCTCCCCGCCAGGAGGAAGGGCCTCCAGCATGGGTATCACTGGAGGGGGAGATTAGCCTGGAGAGAGGGAGAGCGTTTCCCCAGATGCAGAAGGCGACCGCCCAGCAAAAATGCGGTATCATCCCCTATTCAAACACAGGTGGCGCTGCTCCGGCTGCCAGAGCTCACGGGATAGGTGTGCAGCAAGCGCTGGGAGCCAGAGCAGCACGGCGTAAGGCCTTTCAGTAACTGTTACGTTTTGCCTTCTCAAATGGCATACCCAGTTCTTCCAGGACTGATAATATTGCGTGAACAAATCGCCAGGGCTGGAACCCTCAGCTCTGAACAGGCTGTCCTAGGCATGGCGACTTGTGAGAGGGAGCAACCTAAAAACCCATCCCCAACCAGGGTGACTTTGTTCCCTGGGCTTGGTTTTCTGATGTTGCCCCATCTTCTGAAGGGCTGTTTGTAGTAACAGCTGCAAGAAGTACTGCATGGGAAAAGGTCTGTTCTAGAGACATCTACCTATTAAATTGTGTATGAAGTAATATCCATTCAATCCTGATATCCTTTCATTTTCCAAGTAACTAATTCTCTAATGAGCGTGCACACTGTAACTTCAGCCATTTGGATTATTTTTCTGTTTTTCATTTTGATTTTATCAAAAGGTTCAAACTGATCTCTGGCCAATGTCAGAAAGGAATTATCTGAAATAATGCAACCAGACAGTATTTTGCACCATATTTTTTGCAGCGTGCTTTCTGTCAGGCCTCAAAATGAACAAGCTACTGAATATATGTGCATTGAAAGAGACATTCAGTATATTTCAGTACACTGAAAGAAGCATTCTTGTAACCCCTTGTTGCTTGCAGGAAATGGGAAATATTATTCTTGACTGGGACAAGACCAGAGAGAGAATTTTTCAAAGCCCAGGAGTAAACAGGACCTTGTTTCTTATAACACTCGATAAATGCTTTCTGGCTCTGAGTGCTTTGGACTGTGTGGATATCCTAAGCCAGGTTTTGTGCGTGTCAGCGGTGAACTATCTCCAACCTAATGTCATTGGGAGCCTCCCAAACATTCTGCAGGAGGATGCTTTCAGAAACCTGTAAGCCATTTATTTTCCAGAGTTAATACTATGTAGTATTTGCTGACTATGTATGCTTTTAAAAAGAGGTTGCTATATGGTCTCAGTCTATTTTCCAGATACAGCTTTCTGCTTATGTCTTGCTGTTTCTAAAAACACTTGTCCATGCGTGTCATTTAAAGAAAAAAAAGTAGTTAACTCATTAGTGTACTAACATGCCCTTGTATCACTTAGATCAACAGTATTCAAAGACCTCTATGACAAAACACCAGCAAATACACAGAGAGCTCTGTATGACTGGATGAAGCAGATGCTACAAAAATCCTACAACATGAGTGGTACGTTATGTACAAAGTATTTTCTTCTTGCTTATCATAAGAGAAAAAACAGTCGGCAAAAGGCTTATCCATTATATTGAATTGTTTCCCAAATTTAAGACAAGTCTGTTTAAGAGTAGCTGTCTTGAATATCTTTGCTCCAGAATACAGTAAACATAATATATTTATTATTCAAAGCAAATAGTTCTCCAGAGATGCCTGTTCTTCATCTCTTCTGCACAGAGTTACACACGCTGTCTCTGTACTCAAGTCCTTTTTCTAACACTTAAATAGGATACAGTTGTCAGGTACTCTACTGGTGTGGTGTTCACTTCTGACCTCCTATTGAGACTAGAAAAATAAATCTGTCTCGGAATACATTAGCCAATGCACTGTTTAAAAACACAAAAGAAATGCAGGATGTTGTGAAGGTTCTACTGCACATGGCACTGACTCATTCAGAAAAGGCACAAGATAAAAACAAAGTTAATTAATTCTGATGTTATGCATTTTACCACATCTGTTTGCCTTGTTAATGTGTCTTAAACAGATGTGCCACATCTGGGACAGTGCAGAACAGGCTCCATGAAGGCTGTAAAGAAGTAGCAGCACTGATGCATTGGAGCCAATGCTTGGGTTTCACCGAACATCCCAGCAGTGCTGTTATGGGAACATTTTAGACTTTTCGATGTGTATGTTCTTCCTCTTTCCCTCAAAGGCAAATCAAAGGCAAAATGCCCCCTTGTTTCACTGGAGCTAAATTTTGCTCCTGGGACTTCTGCTGTTTCAAAATATCAGCGTAACCCATTAATTGGTAGAGAGAAGTTCATGACGCTGCTGTGAAGGTGGTATTACTGCCCGTGCCTTGCCAGGGAAGCAAAGGTGCAGGACTTGCCTGGGGACACTCAGCAGTCCTGGGGAAAGCCCACGGCATCAGACATCTTAGGTTGTGTCTTAAACATTAATGAACGCTCAGTTTGTAAAAGATCACCCATCTTAGGAGGGGCTGAGAGTTGCCATGCCTCTGAAGTCCTGGTTGCTGCTTCAAATGCCAAGCGGTGCAGATACGGTGAACCCACGCCTGAAGGTGTTGGGTGTGGACTGATTACCAGCTAGTTCTGGTGGTAGGAACCCATCTGCCTTGAGCAGGCACAGGGAGTTGGACAGCTACCAACATACAGGTTGGCAAGTCTAAAGCTCACTCAAGTATATCTGCACACCACGGGTCACAGCTTGGAGTGCAGGACAACAGAAGAGTCCTGCAATAGCTTGATTTATTCACTTTCAGTTTATATGTGGGTAGCACCAGGACCACCTGGGGAAAAAGGGATCAGCCCTCCTGCAGAAGCAGCATCTTCCTCGCTGAAGCTCAGCAGAGAAGAAACTTGAGAAAATGCAAACTTAAACATGAAAAAAGTCTCGTATTTGTGGTGCTTACAGGGCCACCTCCCAAGCATTTCTGCTGGTTTTGGTGACAGAGAGCTCATTGCCACGTCTCTGTTCTGCCTGCAGAAATGCAGAGGGCTTTTCCATCATACTGCTCTCCCCGTGGTGTCAGGCAGCTCCTGCAGCTGGGTCACTGGGTGAGCAGGAGGTGACACATGGCTTCTGTGTCTTAGGAGACATAGAAGGAACCTTTCAAGAAATTTCTTTGCCACTCAGCCAATTCTCACATGTTTCATATTAAAAATGTGGAGGTATTCAGAGATGAAGCATTCTGGTAGCCCGTACCAAAACAGGAGGCTGTAACTTTTGAATTTTGAACCTTATTTAAAAAATAACAAACCAGCTTTTAGGAATCATGGCTACCATGGTTGGTTACTGCAAGTTTGTTTTGCCACAGCTGACATCCCGTTTTTGTTTAACTCTTCTATCATATCTTTCAACTCTCTTAATGTTCCTGGTAATGGGAGGTAATATCATTGCAAAAAGCGGAGGCTTGACAGAGAAGTCTGCTGGGAGCATCATTTTGTCTCCGCTAAGGAGCTTAGATCTATGTTTTCCGAAAAATCACTTACTAAATGGGGTTTTTCGGCTTCTGATATATATAGGCTGTTTTTTTCAGATACTGAAAACTGCAAAATGCACTGATGATTTTATTCTAAGAGAGTTGTGAGTATCAGCACTGCTAAGGAGTATGTTGAGAGGCATCACACATTGAGCCATCCAAATTACAACACTTTGGACAAAAAAAACTGTCTTTGTGGCTCAAAGTACCCACCTAGTCCATAAATACTTTTTTCTCAGGTATATTTGGATCTTGGTTTAATTTTCATTCTTTGGATGAATGTTACTAAATGAATGATATTTTAAAACTGTTTTGTATTTTTTGCCAACCTATTTCCATATAGGTACATGAATGATTTTTCCTTTTTTCCATTATTGCTATTGCATATTGCTGAAATGAGTGGTATCATCAATAATAATATTTAAGATGTATAAAGTGTTACAAAGTATCATGCCTTCCTGGTGTCCTTAAATAATATATCTGATTAGGAAAGCTGAATTTAAAAAGCACTGCTCCATATTTAATACTATTGGTTTAATTTTTCCTGTCCCATACTTTATCCATTTTCTGTTTCAACAACATAAAACATAAATTATTTTCATATGAGAAAATTTGAGACATTTGAGTCACTATTTCATTTTAATTATAAAATGTATGGGCTCATAAAAATGTGGTGCTAAAATATAGCTATTGGAGGGAACCTGACTCTCTCTTCTAAGGGTTTTTTCTGATTTGCAGATTATTTTTTATTATTATTATTTACCAATAACAATTTTCTGAGTACAATATATTTGAAAAATAATTACTTTCTTAACGTTGTAGTGAGTATTTATTTGTACAAAACAGAGTTCAGTGAGTCAACTTCTTGGGTCAGTGCAGAAAGCTTATGGATTTTGGGAAGATACATGGTCCATCTCCCACTAGAAGAAATTCTGAAAATCAGTCTCAATGAAGTAAGTAACAAAATGTGGTTGAATATGTTATTGTCAAATGATGTCAGCTACAAACAATATGAGCAAAAATGCAAACTTAAACATGAAAAAGAAGCTTATATATTTTAATTACTTAAATGGAAATTGAAACCAAATCAATTGTCAACCAAATACTCTTCTCTTTTTGGAATTTGAAAGTGCATATCATTAACATGTAATTATTTAGGTCTATCAGACTTCTTTGACTTCTGCTGAAAGACAGACAGGGACCAATGGTAGAAGATCCTCAAATTGTTTGACAGTTTGACAGAGGATCGCTCACTCAGCTTTGCCTTCAAAAATAGCATATTATCTAAATTTATCTTCTTCCTTTCTCTATATCATGAATGGATTCAATTAATTTAGAGTGTCAAACTTATTTTATTGGATGTAATTGTTTCATAATCCTGACACGTGATTTTGTTTGTACTGGTCAGATAAGACTATTCATTAGCTATGACAATGCAACAAAGCAGTTGGACACAGTGTATGATATCACGCCAGAGCTTGCACAAGCTTTCCTGGAAAGAATAAACTCATCAGGATTTGATATGAGAAACACTTCGACTATCTACAGGCAAGACTGCGTTTCTTTTTCTTTTATGGCTATGTTTGGAGAGAACAAATAACCAAGGAGAAAAGAAAGGAGCAATAAGTAGCTGGTGAAATTGTTGATGTGGCATAGCTTTTTCCTTCCAGCAGAAAAATCTAGGCTGAAATCCAACCCTGATTAGCAACAGTGAAGAATTGCTACACTTCGTCAGTTTTTGGAGATGTGCCTAATTAGCTAATGCTTTGTCTCCTGCTCTGCAGTGAAGAGTTGTCTGTAGCATTCGTAGGAGGACTACAGCACTGTCAAAGCTCCATCACATTGTACACTACATCAATAAAACCAGTTGGGATAGTGGGACATGAGTTGCTTTGACCGTTTGAATCGCAGAAGGTGAAGGTGTTTTGTGGAACTCATGTAAACATGGGATATAAGGAGAAAATCTTAGCTCATGCCAGCCAGGACTGCAAGTGATTTTTAAGTGGCATGGGTGTCACCGGAGAGGTCACACAATGAAGGGGTGTAAAGCCCATCCTGCTGTCCTCTTTATGTCCTGCAGGGTGGACACAAGCCATGTTTAAACACGTTGACTGTTGTGTGTGTAAGCTGCAAACCGCATTCTCGGGGCTGTTAAATCAGCGCTGAACTTACTTTAACAATAATAAAAACCTGAACCTGAAGGGCCTCCAACATAAAAAGGACATGGACCTGTTGGAGCGGGTCCATAGGAGGCCACAAAGATAATCCGAGGGCTGGAGCACCTCTGAGGTGAGAGTTGGGAGTGTTCAGCTGGGAGAAGAGAAGGCTCCAGGGAGACCTTCCAGCCCCTGCCAGGCCCTAAAGGGGCTCCAGGAAAGCTGGGGAGGGACTTGGGATCAGGGAGTGGAGCCATAGGACGAGGGGAACAGTTTTAAGCTGAAAGAGGGCAGATTTAGATGAGATCTCAGGAAGAAATTCCTGGCTGTGAGGATGGTGAGCCCCTGGCCGGGGTTGCCCAGAGCAGCTGTGGCTGCCCCATCCCTGGAGGTTCAAGGCCAGGTTGGACGGGGCTTGGAGCAACCTGGTCTAGTGGGAGGTGTCCCTGCCCAGGGCAGGGGGGGGGGGACCAAATGATCTTTAAGGTCCCCTTCAACCCAAACCATTCTGTGATTCTATGAAAAGATCAAAATAAACTGCTCTTACTCATAAATACCCAGTGAGCAAGAGCTACCTGCAAGAAAGTGCTATACTCCACATTTACATTTACAGTGTTGTATAAATGGATGTATTTAGTCCCAAGACACCACTGTCTGAAGTTATTTGTAGTCTCCTTGGGGGATACCTTGGAGTTTTAAACTAATGGAGAATATGTTTTATGGCTTCAGAGCTCCTGTCATTACTGCAGTGTAACTCACTGACTTCCATGAAGTATTGCTGATTGTCAGAGATGTAAGAGAGAGAATAATTATGCCCACACTCTAAATTTCAGTGTCAGGAATCTTATAAATGATTTTACCACTCATGAGAGGTGCCACATTTTCACAGATGAGACAAATGTCATGCTCCATAATCATTAATATATTCCATTTTTAAAACACATTTATTTTATATTACTCATTTTAACCATACTGATGATTTAAATGCAGTTTCACTTTTAAGAAGTAGTATTATTCATTGCTGCTAATCCCAAAGGAGATGAAGAGCTCTTGGTGGCTATGCAATAATGCATCAGAAGGTAATTATTTGTTATAAAAATGCAGTTATGGATGTTTCTTGATTTGTATGTTAGTTTGATGATGTCCCATGAATTTAGATGGGCTGCCGAAGCAGCGTTTGGTAATATTGCTAAGGAGATTGTTCCTGAGGGACTAGAGGAACTAACAGTTAAGCCTTTCTGTGCTGCAGAGTTTTACTGAGTTTGTGACAGTGCGGCAGCATTGTCTGCTGTTGATTTTGTTCGCATCTGGACATTATTGCCTAGACTCTGCCTATGAATTGCTAAAAAACGGAGACTGGAGACCTGGCTGGAAAGCCAGGCTTTTTTTTTTTGTAAAAAAGCACAAGGCTGAGGTCAGAAGGCCACCTACAGCAGGTGCCTGCCCTTGGTGGTGTGACTCCTCCACCAGCTGTGCTTTGTAGTTGGTTAGTAGAGGCTGTAGTTGCTTTGTAGGGGTTAATGGAAATGCTGGCTTTAATGTTAGAGCGTGGGTGCTGTGGAGGAAAAGGAGCTCCACGCCCGGTTCACGACGCTGCCTCGCAACCGTGCGGGCACGACCGGGCTCAGCCCGTTTTCTGCTGGCCAGGTCTCCATCCATCAGCCAGCACTGTGCTGGGTGTGAAATACAGCAGGCTTTGTTTCAACCCAAAACGTTAAAGAGCCTGTGTCCTGCTCTAGCTACTGCCTGACACATGAATGAGTTATGTTGCATGTCCAAGCGACATAATCCAAGCAGGATTTAGAGCTCAAAACATCCAATCAATCCAGATGAGAACTCAGCAAGCCACTTGTAGAGACTTATTTAGCCCTCCATCCTTTTCCAGGCAGAGATTATGCTGCAAATTCTGTGAAGGGGAGTGGAGAGTCATTAGCGGGGAAAATCCAGCCATGGGCAAATGGAACCAGGAAAGTTAAATTTTTGACGGCACAAGCAATCTGGATAGAGTTCAGCTGAATATAGAGAACGGTGCATGTGCCTCATACCCAAATTTCAGGCCGTGTGGGGCTTTAAAGATTGCAGTTTAAGGCACTAGTGACAGACAGAAATTACTCGAGTTTTGAGCACAAGTAGGGTATACCGTACCAAATTTCAGTTTCCTGAGAATGGCACCTTTTTATGTCAGAAGATAGCTAATGTATTGTCTTCTATATAGGCTAGGTTTATTGGTTTGCTTTTATGATGACATGGAACAGATGGATGCTGCTGTGGCCCGGGCTCTACTTCATCAAATGATTAAATGCAATCAATTGAGAGGTTTCCAGGCTGAGGTTCAGAAGGTGGGTACAATGCTCATTCTTCTTGCCTAACCTAATCCCGAAAACAGAGGAGGAGAAACTTTCTTCTTGAATTTGGAAAGAAAAGATTAAAAATTGACTGGGATCTGAGAAATAGGTGACAATAGTTCTGAATCATATAATGCAAAGAATAAAAGCCCATTTTTGGTTTTTTACAGTTCTCATTCTTTTTTCTCCTATTCAAATTCCTTTGACAACTGTGGTTCTGTTTTTGAATTTTTATGAAGTGTGTGGTTACTAAATGGTTGCCAATGCCTATTCTAGAAACTCCAGTTAAAGTTTTGGATGTTAATGAAAATTGGTTCTCGGCAGATCTTTATTTTCCATCTGCTTTTTTTTTGTTGTTGTTGTTGACTTTAGCTCAAATCTCAACTCCTGAACATTGCCATGCAAAACCAGACACTAAACAATATCCTTGGATCTCTGTCAGATGCCGTGGTTGGGCTCACTTCAAGTCAGCTGGAATCTTTGTCACCTGAAGCAGTGCATAGTGCTATTGCAACATTAAACCAAGTCTCTGGGTGGGCAAAAAGCCAAGTTATGATTCTATCCAGTAAATACCTCTCTTATGAAAAGGTACCTCTGATAACAGCTTTCCTACCTTCTACTTTTAAAACTGAAATGGCTTTTTCTCAACAATAACCATAGATTTTGGAAAGCTTAGTAGAAGACTTCTTTTCAACACTGCTAGTGGTCTGAAAAATTTGTTTAAATCAAATCAAAACATACAAGACTGTACCTCCCAAAGTAATTCTTTAGTAACAGACGGAATGACTATTTGCATTTGGCAGTTGTCTATATTGTTTTGTCAGTATCACTGCCTTGGGCAGAATTTGCATGATCAGAGATCCCAGACTATATATTCAAGTACACTGTAATGGAAGTAGTCAGGGTCCTCTCTGAAGTTTAAAAAAAAAAAAGAGCCTTTGAGAAAATTGTCACATTTGTTCCCTGGACTGTCTTGTCTGAATTGAAAGGAATCTGAGGAAGGTGCATCCCCAGGCAAGAAACGTATTAAGTATTCAACAATAATAGTTTTGATTTATTTATTAGCTTTGACATTAAAATATAATATGTCTGCTATTCACAAGCCAGAAAACTTTCTGTTTCTTTGTGCTGTTATCTCTGCAGGTTTTATCATTTCATAATGTTAGTCAAATGGGCGCGTTGGTAACTGGTATTAGCACCCACTCATTCTACAGCATGAACCCAAAGGAGCTTTCTCAGATTATTCGAGGCACAACCTCCCAATACTTATCAGACTTATCACCTGCACAGCAACAAGGGATCCTCGGGAAGGTGATTATAAACTCAAGTGTGTAGCAGGTTCTCTTTGCACAAGAGCGCAATAACCAGATATGCAGAGCATGATTTAAAATATTGTCACCAAGACGTGTGTTTTAGCTCAATGGTTAATATTTGTAATATTTTTTCTGCACACCAACAATATTTTGAAGGGTCTCTCTTCCTTAGTTCCATGGCTTTTTTAATACTGACGTGTTTGCCCTTTATCCTCTTAAGAGAAATATTACACAGAATAGAAAGAAGGGCAAATCCTGTAAATCTAAGCATCGGTTCTGAAATGCCATGTATTTATCTGATACTCTTTTTAGATAGCTGCATCTGGAGATTTTTCTTCATCAGTCAAAGATATACCAGGAGCTGTCTTTAAGGAAATATCTCTTTCTGATTTATGGAAACAGACTGGATATAATTCATCAATTGTGAAAGAAAAAGAATTAAGAAGCAGCCAGGTAAAAATTATTATGCAGTTTCCATTCCACTGAAATTTAATATGATGGAAGAATAGGAAAAGTGTACTACATATGTGTTCAAGGAACATTGGTAAAAGGAAGGTACTGCCCCGAATATATCTTGACATAAACAACTGGAGGCCACATAGCACCTAGGCGGCATCCTGAGACAATGTGCTGGAAACGGAAGTATTAATATGCTGCATTTAAAAGTCTTCAATATTCTGCCACATAAATTTTCTCTTTCCAGCACTGTACACTGTACATTTGCATGTACAACCACTCCTTTGGCTCTGTCCACAGAGATGAAAGGTTGGACCAGATGATCTCCAGAGGTCCCTTTAAACATTAATTATTCTGTGGTTGCGTGCCATGAACATGTTTAACATCATCCTGTAGTACCAGACAGTGATGTTTTGTCTTGTGAAGGAGAAATCCAGCACTGGGTGCCAAACCTTAAGGTTGGCCAAACTGGACCATAGAAATTTCTTTAGAGTACTTAAGAGAGTTAAACATACAAAAACCTCGTAGTAGTTACTGTATCTTATAACTGAATTACCTAAGCTTAACTTTAAATATTGTGGGGTTTATTTCAGGCTTTGTATCTGTATGAATTGCTGTCTAAGAAAAACTATCCTGTTGACCTTCTAAGGTATGGATGATAGTCGCTTTTGAAAGGGGGTTTAAGTCTGGTTTTGTGTGAGACTTGACTTTGAGGTAAACCATTATGTAGTTATTTTTTACTTACATACTTACGCGTATTCGTTCCTTGGTACCAAAGGATAATTCACCTTCCTCATTAGAAACAGTCTCCAAATCCAAAATCAGGAGCTAAGGATTGCAGAGGTTTTGGTATTTTAAGGCTCAGTCAATGTTTTTCAGTTCCACTACATTTTTACTTTCAATAGCCTTTAGATAACAAGAAAGGGGAAAGACAGACAGTTAAGGAACTGTGTGCTAGGATGTGGTTGTGGGGAGCAAGGACTAGATCCTGCTTAAATATTCAAAAGATTGAACTTTGCTTTTCCTATCAGCACGGGACAGCTTGTGAAAGGAGTAACTTGTCAACTCATTGAAAGTATGGGTGCAGACTTCTTTTTAAACAATTTTAAATTCTTTGAAAAGAATCTTCATCTGCTTTCTCCATATCAGGTAAAACCAAAAAAACAGACTTTGTGTACATAAATATACTATCCAATATCCAAATTGTAGGTAAATTAGAATTTGGTTAATTCTTTTTATTTCTTTCAAAATCTTGTATGTGAACTTGTCTGTTAAGATATTTAATGTAAATTTTTTTATGTGTGAATTTGTCTGTTATCATACTTCATTTTGGCAGTTTTATTTGTCACTCAGAAATAGCAAAAAATTTCTACAGTCCTTCTAACTTGCTAATTCATGAGTAATCTATTTGGAAATATATATCAGTTTTGGAAACATACAAATGCTCTCATGCACTCAAATATAGGATGCTTTTTCTCTGGTGTCTACAAGATGAAAACTCTTTTTTAAAAAAAAAGCCAAAGAGAAATGCTTTATGAATATAATATGCAGTGTTTCATATATACTAATTTATAAGCTGTAATAAACAAACCGTACTTTAATTCTTCCTCAAAATTTCCAGATGTTTAAGATCTTAATTTTTTGTTACTTTTAGGTTAATTGTTTGGCTTGGAAGTTTTGGACAGTTTCCAATGCATCTATTCCTCCCTTCCTCCTATTGGCACTTCCGTAAGTTCTTCAACTAGATGTTGTGAAACTTAGTTTGCTTATTTGTTTGGGGGTTTTTTGGGGAGTGGATATGTAAGACAAAGGTATTGGGTTACTGGCCAAGCATATTGCTCTGTATGGTTAAAAACTTTTCGGTGTGCTTAAAGCCATTTTTGTAAGTTAGCAAAACTGCATTATGTAAGTAGCCAAGTAATATTCAGTGACAACTTTTTTCCTCACCAAAAAAAAAAACAAACCCCAAAAAAACAAAACCAAAACCACACCTTGATAGGAACTCCTGAGTTGTATAACTTGTTAATTCCCTTTTTTCTTTATTTCTTTCTTCACACATGCTTAAAGGGATAAAAGGGAATGAGAACTATTGTTTTCCTGGAATATTTTTAATTGGGGAAAAAAAAAAAAAGAAAAGATTCTGTTTGCAATAGCATTGCTCTATTTTAAAACAATAAAATAATAACAGAAAGACTTTAATACAAGGCTTTCTATGAACTGCAGCACCAAGTTACTTGGCCAACAATTGCATGTTACTTGTTCGGGGCCATCAGAAGTTGCTGGTGCTCTTGGCTACAAACCCTGATGAGGCTGGGCTGGCACAGCTGTGGGATATGGCTTTGTCTGCAAAGGCTGCCTGCCGCTCTGGGTGGAGAAGAGGATACTTTTGTTTAATTTGGTAGGCCTTCTTGGGCTTTGATAAAAAGGAAGCCTACTTTAAAACAACTTGTCCTTAACCCACCCACCACATCTTCATTCATCAGAGAATTATTCCTAATAAAAAGGAGAAAGGGGAAAAGTTTCTGAACTGCAGGGAGTCTTGTTTCATATGATGTTAAAGCGTCCCAGAGCACTTTCATCCACCTGCAGCTATTTATAAACCTTAGCCACTTTTTGAAGTGAGGTTCACAAGCTGGAAGAAGATGTAAGTTAAAGAAAGGTGTGGATTAACTGCAACTTTTCTGGCCTGGACAGTTTATAATTTTTGAAGTCCAGACTTAGACTTGTCTTTAACTTTTTCTGTCATTGCAGATTTTATGGGTGTGGGTATGGGTGTATGGAGGTCAGGTTTACATTCTGAGAGTGTTTGAATTCTCTCTGCAGGACTGAGTACCTTGAGTATGTCTCAGGCCCTTTGTGTGTACCTTTCATTGAAAGTTTGGGGAAGACCAAGATGGACCTTCTGAATCCAAGCCTTCACAAAAAGATAGCTGTCCTGCAGAAAGTGCAGGAGTGCTTGGTAGGTCTGGCTAGGAGGGGTCAGCAGTGGAGTGGGAGCTGCCGAAAAAGTAATCTGTAATTAGACACTGACAACTCCAAACTAACTTAGAGTGGTTGATTAGTTTTCTCTCCCTTTATTGTCATGGGGTGCATCACAAAGTTATCCTGCCTGCTGGTATTCACTGGCCCACATGCACACGTCCATGGTCTCTGCTGTACAGACGGCGGCCTGGGGCACAGACTCCCTGCTCTGTGTTTGTGCGGTGAAACCGCAGATGACGGACTCTGAGAGCCCGAAAGGGAATAACACAGCATGCTGATTTCTTCATTGTCACAAGCAAGAGCAGCTTAGGCTATTGCCTCGCTCAGAGTGCCAAGGCCCCAAGCAACCTGCTGTAGCTGTTCTGCTTTAGGCAGGGGAGTTGGATCAGGCGACCTCCAGAGGTCCCTTCCAAACTGAACCATTCTGTTACTGTTACTGCACTGCATTTTCGTACAGTAGTGTCAGGCACCAGCTACATAAGTTCTTGACTTACCCATCTGTATTCTTAATTTTTTAATGTACTGTCTTGATTTTGTTGTTCCCTGCCTTAGGAAACCTTTTTATAGCTTCCTTAACAATTTTCCTTGACTCCATGCGTGTTACGAAGCGTTCTCACAAAATGTCATTGCTGGCCGGAACAGCTCGGAGCTCACCTGTTTGCACCCGGAGCTGTTCGCCCTGCTCCGTGCGGTGCTAGTCCTGCAGAGCTGTGTGTGCCACAGCGAGCCCTGCGGGAGACGTGGTGGTACCGGGAGGGTCTTGTGACTTCTGCTGTCTGGAAGCTGCGGCAATCACCAGTTTTTAGGGCAAACTAGTTCTCTGATGTAGCTGTGAATATTCATGCCCTTGTACGTACCAACCAGCCCTATAACTGCTGGTGTTTCGGCAGCTGCTCAAGGAACCCCTCAGAGCTAAGCCTTCTGAGAGCAAGAGCTTGTGGCCCCTTTGCCACGTGAGGGCTCTGCCGCTAGGCAGAACCGCAGCACCTCTGCAGGTCTTGGGTGGTCACCTGGTTGGAGAGATTGCAGCAGGAGATTTAGTTTTAATTATTTTTCACTTGTGCTTTAATATGGAGCAAAGAATACACTGAAAGGTCTGACAAGTACTTAATATAATATCACCAGGTTGTGTTGGTAAAAGCAAAAAATTTAAAGCAGACTCAGCAGAAATGGTAGATTAAGTTGCTGATGCAAACTGTTGTGTCTTTGTTCCTTAAAGAGTCACAGAGCTTAAATGCATTGTGATGCAGTTGAGTGATACAGGGCAAGAGCCAAGATTAGCTCTGCCAACAAGGTAAATGCTTCTTGTTTCAGAATGGCTCCATTGCTGATGAATATGATGTTGACCTACTTGGAAATCTAATCTGCCACTTACCTCCAGCCTTTCTGCGTGGCAGAATGTCCCTGAAGGCAATGGCAACAGCCCTTCATCAATTCAAACTCTGCCAACAGCTCAGCCATGAGCAGAAGACTGAAATTAAATACAAGCTACTCGAGTTGTATGGGTAAGGTATTAGATGTACCACCCTGCGCATGCAGATGGTTAAGCCATGGAAATACCAGCTGTTTGCTTTGCCCAGATAGAACAGCAGTGAAAACAACACTAAGCAACTTCTACCACTGGCTGAGCTTGGGATCTCTGTCCACTAGAATGATGCTTCTGTTCTCGTGTGTAAGGTGATAACTGTGGAACAAGTACAACCCCAGGGACACCCTGCATGACTGCAGTCCCGGAGGAAAAGGAGAGAAAGTGTAAGGTTTGAGGAGAGGCAGGCAAGCAGCCCCTCTGGCAGGGCGAGAGAAAGGGCCTTAGAGGCAAAGAATGGTGCAGGAATGCAAAGAATGGGAAAATGGAAGTGGGATACTCAGTGTACGGGTGTGAGAAGGGAAATAAAGATGATTGCAAGCACCTGTGGCGATGGGAGAGAGCTAGAGAAGCAGCAGAGGGATATAAAGTTCAACCAGCTGAAGTGACAAAGTGGACAGCATGTTAGTTGTCATTAACGGCTCAGATTAGGAGGCTGATTGGAACCACAGTGCTGTATCAGTCACGCAAAAAACAAAGCCGTCCTCTATCTGGCAAGAATATACTGTTTCTCTCTTGCATTGTCTCTTAGAAGTATCTTGCATTTGAAAAGGGAGACTGAATGCATAGTTTCTAACCCATCCCTTCAGCCCCAAAGTCAGTCACTTGATCCACGTAGTTATTTTAGTTGCTCGTTCAGCTTCTTCCTAGTCAGCATTTTTCTGGTAATGAAATACCTGTATTTTCCACCATATCCCATCCCTGCATTAATCTTCATATAGATCCATTTTATTGAATCGCGGCACACTGTGCTACATAATGGTTTGGTTTGGTTTGAAAAATATTAGGCTAGTCAAACATCCTCACAGTGGACCAAAAAACCAAATAAAGTTTTCTGTGAGAACATGCACTAGTAAGAGATTTGTTACTACCATCTTTTCCAGCCTCTTTCAGGCTGAAAATTATTTCTCCAAGTGCTTTCTTAAGTCAACTACCAACTGGATTGGCTAACATTTTTCAGATTTGTATTAAACGAATGGGCCAAACCTGCATAGTGCTAAGCTACATACATGCCGAAAAACCCAGCACCACTCAGAACTTAACCTGAACATAATTTTTAAGACCTGAAATTCCTACAAATAATTTAGCATGTTACTTCAAGAAATGTGGTGCCTCTTGTAGAACTGCATTCTCATACAGAAATAGCATAGGTGTCATTAGATGTGGCTCTCTCCAAGGTGTTAGATCTGCCTTCCATAACATTTGACATTGCAGATGAATGAAATCGCAGCCAGTAAAAATAGGGAGCTACTAAGGTATGGATTGAAATCTTCTGTTCCATCACCTATGTTTTGTGTTCCTGTCCCCAAGTTTTAAAAAGGCAGCATTAGCAGCAGCCTGGTGCCGCACGGAGTTACTTTCCGGAGTTGTTCAGTGAACTCGATCTTTTCAGAATGAGGGAGAAACTTTTCATTTCTCTTAAGTGACCATTTCTGGTCACTTTCTCCTAAGTGTGCATGGACCTCTTTTTCAGAAACATGAGCACCCACAGCTCCTGCTGACATCAAGGAAAGTTACAGTTGCCCAACACCAATGAAAAAACAGAGCCTGTGCACCTGCAAATAGTTAATATGTTGGAAGAGAGGAGGGTTTTTTCCATTTATAAGCCAGCACTGGCAAGTATTGCTTGCTTGAAGTATTGGCCACGTCAGTCCTTGGGGTGAGATTATTGGAAAAAGGATGGTTTCAGTTTTGGTTATGAGGTTTCTGCTTCTCTTTTGATACCATTTTGCAGACTACTATTGCAGTATGGACCTGGTAGAAAATGGTAAATTTTCTTTTAAAAAAAGAATTATTTCTTCTTGCTTTAATACTGTAATGCTAAGAATACTGTGACTGTTGCGGGAGAGAGAGTTCCGTTACCACAATATTTGAAGGCTTTCTCTGAATATATCGAGAATTCCACTAATGCCCTATATATCATAGGGAAATGAGAAAGTGCAATCTGATGTTAATAAGCATGAGTCATCACATGGGCACAGAAGTGTCTGTTTCCTATATGATACAGTATAAGAAGAACTCTGAAGTTTTAGTATAATTTTGATGGCAAACGTTCTTCATTAATATAATTTTCCAAAATATTTCTTCCAGCGCCCCAAACAACTGGACAGCTGAAACAACATTAGATGTTGGACTGTTCATAGCTCTGCTGTCAAAAGGAGAATTAAATGTCCTTGCTGAAAAGGTATGTTTTTATTATAATTTTTTAATTTATAAAAGATAGTGTTGGAATTTGTGTCTGTGAGTGTCATAATGCAGTCTAAATTATGTAACCTGAACGCCAAACTAGGTAAATAATTCTCTTGGCAAGGAACCAGGTGCTAATGTTTCACACATTCTTGACTCCATCAAAATTTCTGAGATTTCTTCTTGAAAGTAATGGTAGTATAAACAACTATTTGCACATGTACAATGAAAGTGTACATTGCCATGTAGAAAAAAAAAATGGTGGCGCAGACGCAAACATTTTTAGTACTTTACACCTTGCAGTGTTGTTTCCTCCATTCATCTGCCTGCCAACCGTAGAAGTTACATTTCTTATCCTGTTAATAATGGGATCGTATTGATCAAATTAGCACTTGCTCATGTGGCCCTTTGCCCCAGGGACAGTGTAGCACACAGAACTGGTAGCGTCAGCATCGCACTTTGTAGTTTCTTTGCCCTCTTTAGTTCTTATAATCTTCTAATTTTTACGTATAGGAGTAAACTATACTGGAATGGGGAATTCATTCTTTAGCAGAAATATGTGAGCACAGTCAGCACCTTTTCCTCAGGAGATAGTGCCTATAATTGACCAAATAGAGTGGGACTCTTCAACCAAAAGGAAGGTGTCTAGCAGGGCAGAGGAGAGAGATCAAAAAGCCTAAAAAAGGTGAACAGGTTAAAATTATTTCTCATAATTTAATTGCGTCCCTATCCTCAATTTTTAGCTGGCAAATTTAAGACAAAATTAAGTACTTTCTGTACCGCACATACTGAAATGGTGGAACTCTTTGCTACAGGAGGGTCTGGACACAGACTCATCAGGCAGCGCTCAGGTGTTGCCAGAAGCTGAGAGGGTATGCCAGAGGGAGAACCACTCAGAATTTGCTTTGTTTCTAATTTTTCCCCCCTCGAACTTACGCTTTTGACCTTTCAGTAGCAGCCAATTTACTCTCCTCTTCTGAAACATCTGCACAAATAGGAAGGAGGCTGAGCTGTTACTAACCCCTACTTTGCTGAGCTCTGCACAAGTCTGTCTCTGCAAATTGATTTGTTTTGAAATGGAGAGAAAAGTCTTACTCATTCTTTCTTTCCCTTTGAAGTTCCCTGATATCATTTTACAAATAGCAAAGACAATTGGACCGATTTCTTCTGGCGAAGAGCTTCTCTCAACTGTATTTGAATCTGTCTCCAAACGCACTGCCTACATGGACTCATCTCTCGCCACACCTGGTCAGTATTTCACCTGGTATGTGTGCAAAGTGCCAGATTTACAATGGTGCCGTTTTGGGCTGTGATGGTGCAGTTCAAACAGACTTTTTGTTTCACCTTGTCATCAAATGCATTCTGAGAAGCCGGACAATAAAAAGTAAAGCAGTGAGTAACTTAAAGAGGTACATTCAGTCTTTTAGCAAAACCAGTGAGAGTCTTCGTTCTGTTGCCCGTAGTTGTCTCATGCATTGACCAATTGCCAAAGCACTTGATTTCAGTCCAGGATTGTATGGTTAAGCATCTCCTAGAATGTTCCTAAGTGCACAAAGATGAATGATTTGAATTCGAGGGTTTATTTTTACTTTTTTTGTTTATTTTTACTTACCTTGGTAATCTAAGTGAAAATCCTTAAATTAAAAATCTGGGAAGGTGTTGTGCTGAAAGATTGCACATAGTAAATCCTTTGCCAGATGTGAGCATATCTTGACTTGGCTGTTCTTAAATCTGACATTGGTAGCACTGTGTTTTGTCCAAATAGGCAAAGTTTGTTATAAACTGAACAGTATTTTAATTAGCAACCACACTAATCTGTTAGAATCTCTAGTGACAAATGAATCATTTTCTTTGTATAAAGTACACGCTTTGACTATATTCTATTATTACTGTAACCGTACCCTTTCTCTTGAAATTCACCCAGGCAGAATTTTTAAGCTATGCCATCCTGTGCCATGGAAAACAACCCTGCTGAGGGGGAAGCTTTTGAAAGCACTATTGAGAATTTAGACCCCAACAATTCCAAGGAGTTTTATACGGTCTGCCTTTATGTCTTTGAAAATCTCCCCATTGGTTCTCCGCCTAACAGAGTACAGGTCCAAGTTCTCAGCCAGCCCTGAGCCACCATGTAATGTACAGCAGCAGCTCTGAATGATGACTGTGAGTCTCTGGGAAAGAATTTGCTCCCGATAATGCTGTATTCATATAAAGAGAGAGACAGAGGGCGTTCCACAGAGTTGTATTTTTGCATAGCCTAAAAAAAAAACCCATGGCCTCTGTTGATCAGAGGAGTCATTATGCAATTACCATCCTCTAACAAAGCAGAATCGAGCTGGTGGAATAGAAAACAGTTAGTCCATCTGTGTGTACGAAATTCACTCTTCCTTGAACAAGTGAACCATCAGATCATAAATCATATTTCTTTAGACACGGGCCACAGCACTGAAGGTTCAGCACCAGGTATTTCAGTATGCTTGTGCCCTTACATGTGCTTTTTTACACCTCTGGATCACAACATAAATCCCAAAGAGTTCTCTAATCAGACTAACTCATGTCCAGTGCAATTGCAGAGCCATCTCGTCTGCGTTGCAAGACCAGCGTAAACCTGTCAGTGAAGCTAGTGATCTCTGCCAGAGGATGACTTGGCTCCAAGGCTATGGAGGCTTTCCGTTCTTCACTTGGGGTGCACGAACTCAGCTGGGGAAGAGTCTGGGAGTTGAAAATTTGAAGCATTGTTTGTGCTAGTCTAAGAAATACTTCTGCAGTCCAAGTGTGGTATTGAATTTCTGTTACCAAACATGATCTTATCAACTCCACACAACTCACACTGTGGTTTCAATAAAGAATGAAGTTTTATGGCTGATTTGTAAATTGCTAGACACTTGGGTATTATGAAAATGGCTCTAGAATAACACTGATGCTGTTCATGCTACCCACCTGCTATTTTACATTTCCCACAGTCCAGTTATGAGCTAAAATTAATAACAGTAACAATTACCAGTGACAGAATTCTTACCTATGACAGAATTCTATGCCTACATCAAGATGAAAATAAAGGTGGTGCTTAAGGCAAGATGGAACATATGAGGCAAAACTCAAGAATCACATGTCTAAGATGCAACCAGAAAGCCGTGGCAGTGCTGGAAAAAGAATTCAAGTTGCTTAGCTCAGGCACTGAGATGTTGTAATATATTATATATATAATGTGTTCTTCATCAAACTAAATGTGATTATATAGCAAAAGGAAGAGTGAAGTAGCATCAGATGCAGGAAGCAAAGACAGGAGCCTAACTAGTATTTCCCTCTGTAATCGCTCCGATGGATTTGGTGTGTTATAAATGATAAAATTAATGTTTTTTCCAAGAACACAAAATACTAGGTTTTCATGACTTGAGAAGGGAACTGCATTGTGTCTGGATGGGTAGTGTTTACGCAGTAAAAGCTGACCTTTTGCAGCAGGGAGGAGTGGAACAATGCAGCCTCACAAGAGGGCGGTGTGAAGGGAGAGCAGAGCATCAGCTGGTGCAGTGCAGCGCTGAACAACGTTTTCGTTTGCTCAACAGATTCAATCTTTTCAGTGTTCTACCCACTACTGCAGCTTCCTTTGATGCAAATAAATCCCTCCTCTGCCTCCTTTCAAAGTGCAAATCCACTTTGTACATCCTCATTTTAATTTATTTATCTGGGGGGGGCTTAGCTCAGACACAGCATCTGTGAAATTTTTGCTTTCTACTGGTAATGACCATGTCTGAAGACATGCAGGGATTATTTGGTTTACATAATTATTTAATAAGGTTTTCCTAAATTAGTGACAGGAGAGAGAGCAGTAAGCAACCACATTAGGAGTCTAATTTCTGCTTTCTGTCAATATTGGAGGTAGATTATGCCAACAAAGACCAGGATTTGTTAAAACAAACAATGGAAACTGTCTCATTTGATCATGCATAGGGCCAGAACCTGACCGTAAATAAGATTTTTAAATGGAGTTTGTCCAAACAGTTCTGTTGTAAGTGAATAGCCCTCTCAGACACTGACATTTTCACAACATGCTTGACATAAAGAACAAGCATCCTGCTTCTCTCTCACGTCCAGCTTCTGTCTTCACCTTGTTTAAATGTCAGGCAAGTCTTACAAGATGTACATCTTTGTCAGGGTATTTCAGAGTAAAAGGACCTCTCACGTCTGTTACTTCCCTGTTGAGCTGGATTCATGTATGTGCTGTTTGAACATGGAGAAGTTTATTCAGCTGCAACGTTTCTTTGTGAACAATGACATAGCTATGTGAGTCCCAAAGTTTTGTGTTTGATTCTTACTTAGGCAAGGCTCCCAGAGCATGGTGGCTTTACCTCAGAATAAGCCCTTGCCCGTATTCTGATGCCTTTAGGGAATTAGATTTGAAAGAAACTTGCAAGATATTGGTTACTCTTATTGCACCCATCCAGATTTTAGTTTTATTGTGACATCCTATATGGTAAATGTTCTGAAATGTATGTCTGCTCCTGTTTTCTTTTTCAGCATGCCCTGTCTTTGGAGGACAAAGAATATAACAAATTTCTTGCAAGCTAGGCAAATTCTAGTTTTTATATCCAGGATGTTAACAATGTAAATATCTTGCAATGACATAATTTCTTTAAATAATTCATTTATCAATATCACATCAGCTGCAGTTAATCCATGATCTGTCTCCCTCTTAAATCTTTATATTGCTTTGATTTCTTTTTTTTGAGTGTCCTTAAAGAAAACTTTTGCTATTTGAATTTTTTTTCCAGATTGCCTGGGAACCAGAGCTCCTTCTTCAGATGAAATTATTAAATTAGCTGAAGCAAATGTCTTTTGGTCACTTCAGGAACTGAAATGCATGGATGCGGAGACTTTTGACAAAAATGTGGAACTTCTTGGGACAGTCTCAGGTTTTAACAGCTCCCAGCTTATTGCCTTGAAGAAAAAAGCCAAGCAGGTAACTATCCTGTCTGTGAAGGAAAATTAAATCCATAATTTGATTTGCTGTTACTGAGCTATGCAGTTCTAAAATGGCTGCATTATGGCAATGTCACTACTGCTGCAAGAATACCTATTGTTTATTGGAAAAATAATGTGATAGAAGACTATTGCCCTTGCTTTAGAGTCAACAGACGAGTAGTTCTGAGCTATTGGCAGCTGAAAAACTTAAGCGCTTTTACTTTTGAATTGCTCTTCAGTTGCTTGCTTCTCACTTTTCTTTCATAAATGAAAAATCAGCAAGCAGTACTATAGGCTGTTGATTGGCCTACTGAGAATTAAGCTCAGAGTGATAAACTGTCTATATCGATATTAAATGTAGTTTACAGTGGTGTAAAACCAGATTGACTGAAAGAGATTGTTAGCTGAATAAAGCTCATTCTCCCACCTTCTTGTCACAGGCAGGGACAAAAAACCATCAGTGGGAATTTTTAGGGAGAAAAAAAAAAATCACATCTGTCCTTACTAGGATGTTACCGGTGAATGCAAGTTAGGGAAACACAGCAGAGAGAAGACCTCTAGCTTTGCCAGGCCATCGCTTCATGGAGAGTGACAGGGCTGCAGTCTCAGCTCTCCTCATCACTCCTGCAGCACCACTGGCACCTCCTTCTTTCAGAATATGCTTGGCCTTCACCAGTACCCCCAGGTCCTTCTCAGCAGGGCTTCTCTCCCTCCCTTCATCCCCAGCCTGTGCTGATACCAGGGGTTGCCCTGACCCAGGTACAGGACCCTGCACTTGGTGTTCTTGAATGTCATCAGGTTCACACAGGCCTACTTCTTGATCTTGTCCAGGTCCCTCTGGATGGCATCCCATCCCTCAGGCATGTAAACCACACCACCCAGCTTAGTGTCATCTGCAAACTTGCTGAGGGTGTGCTCGAGTCCACTGTCTTATTTCCTTGATAAAGATATTAAACAGTACAGTCCTAATATGGACCCCTGAGGGACACCACTTGTCACTGATCTCCATCTGGACACTGAGCCATTCACCACTACCCTCCGAATGCCACTGTCCAACCAATTCCTCATCCGCTGAACAGTTCACCCATCAAATCCATAATTTACCAATCTAGATGGAAGGATGTTGTGGGGAACCTTGTCAAAGGTCTTACAGAAGTCCAGGTAGATTATATCCATAGCTCTTGCCTTGTCCACTGATGTAGTCACTTCATCACAGAAGGCCACTAGTTTGGTCCAGCAGGACTTGCCCTTGATGAAGCCATGCTAGCTGTCACAAATCCGCCTCCCTGTCCCCCATGTGCCTTAGCATAGCTTCTAGGAGGATCTGTTCCATGATCTTTGCAGGCACAGAGGTGAGGCTGACAGGTTGGTAGTTCCCAGGGCCCTCTTTTCTACCCTTTTTAAAAATGGGTGTCATGTTTCCCAGGCACTTCACCTGACTGCCATGGCTTTTCCAATACCATGGAGAGTAGCTTGGCAACTACATCAGCCAATTCCCTCAGGACTCTGGGATCCATCTTGTTGGGTCCCATAGCCTTCTGTACGTTCATGTTCTTCAGGTGGTCGCAAACCTGGTCTTCTCGTACACTGGGAGCGACTTTGCTTCCCCCAGTCCTTGCCTTGACTTCCATCCACTGCAGAGGTGTGGAGAGAGAGGTTGCCAGTGAAGACCGAGGCAAAAAAAGTTGAGTACCTCAGCCTTCTCCTCGTCCATTGTTAGCAGTTTGCCAGTCTTGCTCCCCAGGGCGGGTACGCTTTCTTTCACCTTCCTTTTCTGGCTGACTTCCCTGTAGAACCCCTTCTCATTATTCTTTGCATCCCTTGCCAAGTTCATCTCCAGCTGTGCCTTGGCCTTCCTGGCCCCTTCCCTACACAACCAGGCAAGGTCCCTCTACTCTTCCCAGGATACCTGTCCCTGCATCTACTGCCTGTGTATCCCTTTCTTACTCTTTAGTTTGACCAGCAGGTCTTGACTCAGCCATGCCTGTTTCTTGCCTTCCTTTTCTGACTTCTTACACCTGGGGATCAAGAGCTCTTGTGGAAAGTGTCCTTAAAGATCTGCCAGCTCTGTCCTGCCCCCTTGTCCCTGAGGGTAGTTTCCCAGGGGGTCCTATTAACTAACTCCTTGAAGAGCTGCAGTTTTGCTTTCCTAACATTCAGGGTCCTGACTTTACTCTTCCCATGGCCCACATCCCTCAGGACTGCGAACTCTACCAGTGAATGATCACTGCAGCCCCTGCTGCCTCCAATCTTGATGTCACCAATTAGCTCACTTGTGTTGGTGACCGACAGGTCCAGTATCACATTCCCTCTGGTAGGGCTGTCTATTACCTGGCTTAAGAAGTTCAACAGGTACCCCACGGTCATGGGATGCGTTCTACCAGGTTTCTTTCAGTAATGGCAACCAGGTCAAAGCTTTCTAGTGGCACGGTGGCTTCTGACTCCTCCTGTTTGTTGCTCATGCTGCATGCATTGGTGTAGAGGCACTTCTGCTGGACTGTTGGCCACATCACCTTCTCAGAGGAGCATCCTTTGATTCCTTTGAGGTATTTCACTGGTGTTTCCCTCCTGGCTCCTATGACCTCACGGTCTCCTGGCTCATCTCCGTAAGACTTCAGGTGTGCTGCAGCGTAGCCAGTACATCTTAGAGCAAGAGGCTGAGGGCCCTCGTGAGCACCCCATCCCTCTAACCATTGCATATCATCCCACAGCTTGTCGTGGGCAAAAGATAAGGCCAATAGTGCAGTTTTTAGCAGTGAAGCTCAGCTTCTAAAACTCCTGAACTGGAGTTGCTCAAAGAGAATTGGCACTAACCAGATTTCTGAAAGCAGATGGCGAGTCTCTGCGATTCTGCCTCTGCAGCCTTGTTGCAGTAGGACAACAGCCCACTGCACCAAATGCATTCTTCCCAAGACAGCTTCCCTCTGCCAGCACAGAGTCATGTGGGTAGGGAAAGGGAAAAAAATATAACTATAAAAGAAAATAAAACCAGTGCTCATCTGAGATAGTGGGAACTAAAATACTTTACAGCAGTGCAACATAATGGTATACTTAGAGAGTGATATCTATTGTGGAGAAATTGCCAACAAGGTTAATACGCTCATATCCCAGCTATATTCAGTTCACAGATATACAGAGCTGTAGTACACTGAACGAAAGTATATTCTGTCTGTGTGAGTGTTTGTGAAACAGATTGCTGCTAGACAAAAAGACAGATTTCCTATATATTACTTCGCAAAATGCAACATGGCATTACACTGAATGTGAAGCATGAGAAATCTGATAGTGCAGCCAAAGCTCTTTGAAATCACATGCGTAAGACGCTGTTACGTTATTAACTAAAGGGCTTCTTTGATTAAAGGTTTGATTAAGCCAGCTTTAATTTCTCCTAAATTGATTTACTTCCCCTAAAAGAAACTGCCTACTACTTATAGTCCCAAATGAATTCAAAAAGTCTAGTTATCAGATTGTGTCTTGATGAAAGTAAGAAGCTTAGCTCACTTGTAAGTGGAAGGTCTCCAAGCTCTGCGATAGTAACAGCTGTATGGAGCTGTCGCCTCTAGGTGAATGAAGACAAAAGAGTGTTTCAGTTTCATGTGTCATTAGTTATATCATTATGTTGGAGATTTCATCCAGTACTGTTGGATAATACTATTTATGGAGTACTTCAAATTCTGTAGTTTATGACCTAGATCAGGAAATAGACACACGACGTTTTTAGCTGCATGTGTGTCATGTATCTCTTAAGCTAGAGAATTAAGAGCTTTAAAATTGGGCTAATGCGTTTTACTATCTATTTTCTTTGGAAAAGATTGAAATTTCCCAGGCTTAGACCCGTTTTTCTGTTTCTTTATGACATTGTAAAACTAACAAAGCAAAAGCAAAGCATCTCTTAAACAAATCCCTAGCCCCGAGGGTCACAGCTGGGAGAAGTGCCTCGGCAGTCCTGAGGCTGCTCTGTATCGGACATGCACATTCCTGCGAACAGCAGACAGTCTGCAGCTCTCTGTGAGGAGTATCTTACTCCAGAGATCTGTCCCTTTTCTTTCTTTTATGCGGGTTGTACAGCTTCATGTGTGTCTGAAGGTGCAAACACTACTTAGTAGGCCACTGCAGAGATATTCCTTCAATGAGTCCTTACTAGCTTTGACCTTTCTTACTTTTTGAACTAAAGTTAAATTGGTAGCTGTTCTGAAGGTGTAATAATTATTTCCATGAATCAGACAGCATGGACAATCAATTTAGCCCAGGACTGGGCTTTTAGTTTTATTTTTCTACGTGGAGTTAGCACCACAATCATGTACTAGAAAATTGTCGTGTCTTGACTGACATAAAGCAAAGTTGCTGAAATACATGAGACCATTAAAGGGATCCCTGGTTTTTTGGTTTTTTGGTTTTTTTGGATGTATGTCTGTCTTGTTCAAGTTGCTTCCTCCAGCCAAATCCCAGTGTCTTTTTTCTGTAAAGACAATTGGCCAAATCCTGAGAGACACTGACCACTGACTACTGTCTTCTATAATTTCCAACTAAACCTAATTGACAGTTTTGGCCTCTGCAAATTCAGCTCTTGATGGACTTTCATTATTCCTTATTCAGGCAGACCTTTTCCTGAAATCAGAATTTCCTTAGGGATGATCTGTGGCAGCTTTTGAACCACTGTAACTATATCACAGATAAAGTTAAAAGCAGTGGGACTTGTCAATTTAAATACATTGGTACTGCTTTAGAAGAGTCCCTGTTTATTTCTTTGTTTTTGCAGAGCTTTACAGATTTAACTGTATCTGTAAAAACATTTAAATTATTATTATTTTTATTTTTTTTTTAATATTGTATGCACACAAATTAGAAATCAGAACTTTAGGAACTGGCTATTTGTCTGTATTAACCCATTTCTTTTCTTCAATTTCTGCTTTCCTTGCCAATGACTGAGCCAGAATGACTGGTCACCAAAGCAATTTGAAGTCACTCCGCCAGAGTGACTGCAGGTGTTGTAGAAGCCTGGGCAGTCGGTGCTGCTTTAGTGGTAGCACTGTAACAGTGTGGATCTCAGCACAGACTCATATTTTTATTGTTTTTAGTGGTACTTGCTCTTACAGCAACACTTCCAGCAGTTCCTGCTCTGACTTACCAAGAAGCTCAAGCTGTACAAATTGCAGCTAAATTATTTTTAGATAAACTAACCAGTGTTAGTACAGAACCTTCACAAAGGTGAAGGTGAAAACCATCACAACACCTAAGCTCTGCTTTTTGTGTGCAGAGGCATACTTTGGGTATTGGGACTTTGAAAACTGAGGGGGTTGAGAATGGTGCATATAGAGGAAGATTCGTAATGATCTAACAGGCATTAATTAATCTGTTCTAAAGGTTTGGGGATCACTGCCAGACTGGCAGAGTTATCATATTGTTTCCCTGCGCCGCATTGCTCTGGCACTCACTGAACATGAAATCGAAGAGCTGGATTTGCATTCTATAGACACCATTTCTGTACTTAGTCAGCAAAGAGAATGGACTCTTACCCAGGTAAGTGTGTTATTGAATGTACTCCGGGTGAAAGGCTCTGGATTAACACCGTTTGGGACTGCAGTCCTGGAATCACCTGGGAAACAGATACCACGATGCACGCTACTAGCCCAGAGAAAGTGAGCAAGGAGCTGCTGGCTTCCCTGGTGGGATGGCCAGGGGGACAGCAATCACTGTAATTGTGGTGGTGACTAGTGTATTCTTTAGCAGTTGCCCGCTAAGGAGTAGCAGGCGGTCAGCAGCTCCTCTCGGACTGGCCCCAGAACAGACAGTACTGCCAGCAGTTACTGGCCTTTCCTCGCTAGCTGTAACCGCTGAAGAGGTAGTGTGCCCCTAGCCCCAGCATCCGGTGCCCTAGAAGCCTGAGTTATTAGCAGATCTGCTCTTCTCTTCTTCCTTTCTTTGAGTAACTTCTAGTTATGTCAATGGGACTTTCATAATAGGAGTTGAAAGCTCTTATTTGTGCATGCAATTGGCAGCATATTTCTGACTCTGTGACCCACACCATCAGGGCTCCTTGGCTGCACAGGTGCTGGCATGGTGGCAGCCAGCCTTGGCAGAATGTCACAAGTCTGTTTAATAGATTCTTGTTCTGAAAAGCACTGTCAGAAGGAAGCACTTGGGAGAGCTTTATACAGTACTAGTTGGCTTTTTAGGTTTCCTGCTGTCAGTAAGAACAGCTAGTTAAAAGAGATTCATCCTACCTGGCTTCAGTTGTCTAAGAGTTAGGCAGCTAGTTTAAGCTAGTCATTTGAGGCTCAGCATTGTGGCTAGATTAAGAAACCTTGGAAGATGCTTGTTTCTTTCACTGACTTTGGAGGCTGCCTTGCTTACACAGTCTTTAAATGGTTAGTTTAGGATGAGCACCATCCTAATGACTTAGGCTTGCCAAGGCATTTTGGTACCAATACCCCATTCATATCTGACAATTAAGCCTAAACATAGGTCACCACCTATGTATGACACTTAAATAAGACAAGACAATCTGAGTATTAGAAAAACTAAAAATTTCGTATTGATTCCCTTGAGTAATTTATATTTGCTAACAATTTAATTGAGTTGGGCCATTTTGCTAGGTGATTCAATGCCTATTTCTTCTGGTGAAGCGTTTCCTTGTGTGTTCCAGCAGAAGCGGTACAGAGGGCTTTCAAATCACTTGCACTTGGGAAGTGGTTGTGTAACAGTGCCCTGCATAAGTATCACATATGGGTCATGACAATGGTCCTCCTGAAGGCCATGGCAAAGCTTCAGTTAATTACATTGGGGAGGCTCAGGATTATATATGGTCTGTAGCTTCTTGTAAGATTTTGAGCTTCCGGTAACAAAACCTTCAATTATATTTACTCTGTTCATGCATAATATCTTACTGCTTTTGTAGGCAAGATCTATTTTGCAAGGTTTTCTAGAAGACTCTGGCCAGACAATCAGTGCACTAAAAAGCTTTGATTTAGTTGGATTAGGAGCTATTCTCTGTGCTTTGAACTCCACAGAAATCATGTCTATAAGGACTGCTGAATTCAGGTACTTCATTTAATACTTAATGAAATATTTATTAGTATCTCTGTTGATAAAATTTCTTGTGCCATTTGTTTTCCTTCAAGATTTCCAGGGCCTAAAGGACACTTGTTTACATTTTAAATGCTTTTAAAAAGGCAATAACTGTTATGGAAAGCATACACTAGTTGTTTAAAATATGTTTTATTTTAGGTTTCCTCTGCCATTTATATCCCACCGTGTCCCTGCCCATGGCAGGGGGTTTGGAACTAGATGATCTTGAGGTCCCTTCCAACCCAAACCATTCTGTGATTCTATGATTTAAGTATTGCATTGAGAAACCCAGGTTTTTGCTCAAAGCATTAAACATCCGAATGCAACCTGTGTACACAATACTTTAAATTGAAAATGGGTTTACAGTCTTCTTACAGCAGACTAAGTATATTCCAGGCATATTTAGTATTGCATGTAATTGCAGCATGTAACGTTAACCTCGTTGCCTTTTGCAGTGCAGCTGTTGCAAGAATCGGCCTGTTGTTTTGCAGCACCCCTGTTCTGAGGCAGTTTAAGAAGATGACAGAATCTGTGTTTGGTACTGCTACTGGCTGGAATGGCTCTATTCTACAGGAAATTGGCACTATAGCAGGTAACAAAATTCCGGCTCCAGATGGTGATGGTTCTGAAGCATTGTTATTAAGCATAAAAGACAGGTTCACATAGCTGTACATTTTTCTAGAGTGGCAAAAGACGTTTCTTCCAGAGAGGAGACACCTGCAGGGATGGATATCCAGCAATTTCATTAGCACTAAGGAAAAGTCATGGTATTCTCCGTAAGGTTCTCTGAATCTGCTGAAACTGACTTTGGGGAGCACAGCCTGAGGTCGTTTGGGTCCTGTGAGTTGGAAAGGGTAAATCAAGGAGGGCAAAACCAACCAGGATTTCAGTCCCCCTCTCTATTTGTGAACCTTGCTCCTACAAGAGGGGCTGTCTTGGGTTGGAGCAGTGCTCTAGCTGACCAAGCGTCCTGCCTGCAGCGGTGGGAAGAACGGACTGCCCAGGGAAGAGCGAAAGAGCAGGGTTAGCCTGGAGTCATACTTCTCCAGACTGCTCTCACAGCCATGGAGACTTCCTGGGCCAGAGGTCACACAGAGTTTTGTTCAAGGATTTTTTTCCCTGTGATTGTTTAACTGCACATCAACTGCTCATAAATTTTAGCGTCCCTGATGCCTGCGGCAATGATTCCAGGCAGTAAGTACCTAATGGGTGGAGAAGTAACTCCTGTCGCCTGCTTATGCTCCCTAATCTCACATCAGAAGAGTCTGTGAACAAGCATTCCTGAAGCACATTGCTTATGATTTTATTGATTTTTATCATTGTCTCGTTTCCAAGATAAAGTAACTCAGGTAGAGTACATTCTGTACCAATGGTTAAGGTCAGATGATTTCTAATGTTGGAATACAATGAAAGAAACAAACCAAAAAGAGAACCAGTATCTCTCTCTGTAATGCACTGGAGTAAACCATTTACCAGAGATTTTGTATAAATGCTTAAAATTGGATTAGCCTAAAAATAAATCTAATAAAAATAATATTAACTAAGTTTTGTTCCTTTTGGGTGGGGTTTTTTAGGTGGTTTGAATGAGGATGAATTAAAAGCTTTTGATAAAAACTTGATGCCGTATTTGCAGCCAATAGCAATAAGATGTATATCTCCAGAAATTTTCCAGGTAAGAGCTCAATTACTGAAGAATCAAACTTCTGTCATTTTTACTCTAGTATAAATAAAATGCAGGACTGATTTATAGTTTGGTTTTGGGTTTCAGCAAGAATTTTTCTATGGTGTGTTAAGTGAAAGGCAGTTGAAACTTCCAGCTATATCATCTGTATTTGTGATACACATAAAATATGCTAGACGAGCTTTATTTATTCCTCAGAATGCATCCCAAGGGAAAAGTGAAGATCTAGGGACAGAAAGCAGGGACTGGACTCTCTTTCTTCCAACAATGTATTCAGATCTGAGGTTTTTTTCTCTGTTTATTAACATTTGTAAGGATGCTATCATGGCTACAAATTTCTCTGCTGACTATGCAAGACTTTTTTTATTATTCTGAAGTCTGGCAACATTCTTCTGAGTTAGCCCTGAAAAACGGTTTGTACAGACAGATACAGATTGCAAAGGAATTACATCTACTTACAGTCGTTCTGAATGTGGACCAGAAAGTAGAACATGGACCTTGAGATCATTGCCCCAGACTTTCTTTGACTTAGTGACAAGATTAATATTCTGCCTAGGCTGGTCTCTTTCAGATGCTCAGGCAAGCAACGTACTTAGAACAGATGAGCTAAACAGATAGTTAATTGTGTCAGCTTCCATAAAAGAGAAAAACTCCTTGAACACTAACTGTTCTGCCCAGTACTGCTGACAGTTTAGATAAGCTTGACATGTCCTTAGTGAAACTATCTCTTTGAAAAGCAGGCAAAATTGAAGATCTACGGCATCTTGTAGAATTTCTTTCAAATAGCATACATTTTTGTTAGTAAGAATAGTAATGATCCATCTGATCCAGATCCATCTCGAGCACTGTGTCCAGTTCTGGGCTCCCCAATTTAAGAAGGACAGGGAACTGCTGGAGAGGGGACAGCGAAGGGCTACAAAGACAATTAGGGGGCTGGAACATCTTTCTTATGAGGAAAGGCTGAGGGAGTTGGGTCTTTTCAATCTGGAGAAGAGAAGGCTGAGGGGGGATCTCATCAATGTTTACAAATGCTTAAAGGGAGGGAGCCAGGAGGAGGGGCCAGTCTTCTTTCAGTGATGGAACCAGTGAGAGGACAAGAGGTAACGGGCCTAAACTTGAATATAGGAAGTTCCATCTGAACATGAGGAAGAACTTTCCTGTGAGGGCGGCTGAGCCCTGGCAGAGGCTGCCCAGAGAGGTGGTGGAGTCTCTGGCACTGGAGCCATTCCCAACCCGCCTGGATGCCATCCTGTGCCCCCTGCTGTAGGTGGCCCTGCTCTGGCAGGGGGTTGACCAGATGGTCTCCAGAGGGCCCTGCCAACCCCGGCCATTCCGTGATTCTGTGATACTACAAAATGTGCTTAACAAATAACAGGGCACCTTCTCCGAAGAGTTTTCTGTATTTGAAAGATTCAAAGCAGGTTTTGGTTTTCAACGGGTTTTGTGTAACTTCATTTTACGGCTGTATACATCATTCAGATTTGTATTTATGAAAAATTACATCATATTATGGACTTTAATTGAGTTAAGATACGCAATTCAAAATTTCAGGACCTGAAGGCATTTACAAGAGTTTACTCAGTTTAAATGAGAACGCCATTTGGTAAACAATGAAAAAGCAGGAAGGGTTTGCTCCATTGTCTGACCTACAGGGAATTTAGTCTTTCTAAAATAGAACCTGGATGCCAAATTGTTGCAGCAAAGAAGGCTGGTTGTGTAGGGGAGCTAAAATTCTTGTGACTGAAGAATGTTAACTAGTATCAAAGCAATCCAGCATGCCCAATACATGCAGGCTTTACAAACTGGTTATTTGCTGTGTGATATAAGATAATTACTGTAAGACTGTAAGATTATGAGTGCCATGTTTCATTTTTAAACACAAGTTTTAATGTGACCAAACTTGGAAGCTTTTCAGGCTAAAAGAGAAAATTGAATAATGAGATTAAAGCACACTTTTTTCATCTCATTGCTCTGCTGCTAACTCTAAAGGTCAAACCTAGGTTCAAGTGAGGTTGCTTGGGAGCAGATAAGAGGAAATAAATGAACACACAAGAGGGTGCACAATGTCATCAATCTTTGAACAAATCAGATAAAAAGTGGCTGGAAAATTAAACTCCAGCAATATATTGAAGAAGTGTCCGATACAGTGTTGGCGTAGAAAGCTTCTCAAGCTGTCAGATCCCAACAGCATAGAGAAGAGTGAAAGACAGATGAGTGATCAGTGAAGTAAATGAATGCAGAGGATTTATTTTAAGCTCTATTGAGCTCTTTTATAGCAACACAATGTTGAATGCTACTTCCCCTCATTCCAAATGCAAGACAGTGCTGACTTCTGATTCCTTACCTGCTTTATATAATTGGCAGCCTAAACCAATTTTTCTGGCTTTTATTCCTCCCAGACATTGTCCCCAGAACAAATAGCAAACCTGGGCCCTGAAAATGCTGCCGTGGTTACCAGAGCACAGCGTGAGCATCTGAGTGCGTCGCAGCTCCAGAGCCTTCAGCTGGCGCTGGACGGAGCCAGGACAAGCACCCCAGAGACACACAAGGGTGCAAGCACTACCCAGGCGGTGCAAACCCCAGCTCCAGGCGGTGAGTAGAGTCTCTTCCTCCTCCTCCTTGGAGGGGAAGGACACACGCGCCAGTGGGGTGTGCAGTCTCGCAGCACCCACCAGCATCAGACCTGTATTTTGATGGTGGGTTACAGTGAATTTTCTAATCAACTTTTTAACTCATGCCTCAAATCACATGCCTGACCAAGACAAACAGGAAGGATGTTGCTGGATTTACCCATGGCAAGAGATAATGGAGGAAGGCCGTCAGATGGCATTAGCAGCTATATGCTGCTAGTAGCATTACACTATGCTAAGCACTAGCTTGTGTAAAATGTAGTCTGAAACAGTGAGCGTTTCCCTCTTGTTCTTTACCATATTCTTTGCCTAAATTTAAGGCATGGCTCTCCATCTCTGGACTTTCAGATGACAACCTTTATCTGCAGCACAACCTTGTTTGCAGAGCTGCAAGTGGGATAGGAGGCACTACTGGGGTGGGTTAGCATCTTCATCCAGACTGTAGGACCCTTTGAACAGTTTTTCCTGCTATTCCCATCCTGTTTGGAATTAAAGCCTCTTAGTACCTGTGCTTCAGTGATTTAATATTTTACCTCTCCATATTGCAGTTTCTACTGGGCAAGTTATGCTGGCAAGTATGTTACTGGACATTCTACAATGAGTGAGATTTTGCATGTAGTCAAGCCAACGCTGAGAACTTATCCCTATCAGACAGCAAATATTGTTGCTTCCAGTGACACCAGCAAGATATAAGCTGTTGAAGAAGAGAGAGGGATTTTGAAGTGCTAAAATAGGAGTAAGGGGGACTAAGTTGCTCCAATGTCTTTGCTGGAATGAGAGTAGACGTTCCCAGAAACACCTGAGTGATGCTCTCAGCCCAGCTCCCTTGTGTGCGTGACCTGTTCCCACTGTAGATATGCCAAAGGGACAAGTTTTCTGGGTAAAGATCACCTGAGTTCTTGAGCTTCTTGTTCATTATTCTTTGCTCTAGTGAGTACCATTCCTACAACGTGCTTCTCTTCAGAGCTGCATGTGTAAACTGGAAGTGACCATTCGGACCAGGGTCATCTTTGGAGCAGCTGAATGTAATTAGGATTCGAACACTGGAATTTGCTGCACCTCTTTGGGGTGGTGTAGGTAAGACTGTACTAGACCTGAACTGTATCGTGACACTAAGACATAATGCTTGCTGCTTTTCAGGTGCTCCTTGTTTGAGTGGCTTCAGCATCTGGTTGTGTGCTGTGCTTACACTGCTCCTGCCTTTCTGAATCCATGATTGTTACGCTTGAGGGTAAGTTACATTTTCAATAAGAGGTAGCTTTATAACGGACACATAGTTCACCTGTAACGGTGAACAACACAGGGTGAAGGACTGTGGGACTCCCTTCCTGCTTTGAATACAGAGATAACAATTTCTGAATAATTTCTCTGTGTTACAAAGGTGTGTTGTACCTCTGTTAGACTATCTTAGAATCTAATCAAGGGGAAAGCACTTTATCTTATCTTTACTGTAAAGCCAACCTTAACAAAAGTGTATTTAAAATTCCATGTAACACCAATCTGTTACTGCATTATTTGGAAGACGTTGGTATTAATCTGTGTTTTGCCTGTTCCAGTCTGTTGATTAGATTGTATTCCACAACTGCCTTTGCTATCTCCATTGGATTTTACCATTTTGACAGGCTAAAATTTAATGAGAGCACTGGTGGGTTAAAGGTATAAATTTCAATTAAGCAAAGTAACTGCTTAAGTGTTCTACTTAGTCTTTAAGACTGCGAATCAAGGTATGTTGAAAGATCTAATATTTTATTTCGCTTTTTGATTTTCAGTGTCCCGTATCTTACAAAGGAGATGTTAGAGATAAAGTGTTGCAGCTCAGCGTGAATAGTAGAATCAAGAGGCTCTGAGATGCCTGTGCAAAGTGATTAATTTCTTAAAAGCAACACCTTCATCTGCTATCATGACGTGAAGTATCCCCTTTCTGTACCTTTACCATTAGCAGGTAACACAGGATCCCTCCAAATACTTCAGACAAATTTCAAAACTGGAAATGGTTTATCTGTCTCATGAGAAAACCACTGAAAGGTATTCTGCATGCTAGGGAGGAGCCTGAATGACCCAGGGGACATGTAGCAGGTGACTGTTATTTGGAGACTGATGTATTGTACCCAGTCCTTTTTACACTGGCTAATTTGGTCACCTGCTTTGCCCATCTGTTGGGTTTTCTTACATTCTGAGTGTACATTCCTCTGGACAGAGGCTATCTTTCTGTGTGATGTAGTAGAAACCATACTGAGTTACTGCTGTTGCAATAAAATAACTTCATCTCCGGGCTGCTGGTTTAAATCCTGCTCAGATAAGAAGTGATGACGTGTTCTTATAATTTTAGCACCTGTACAAAATGTAGTTCCCTGTGGCTGTACGTATTCAACACACAACTGTTGACACAGAGGGCATTGGCAATACTATTAGTGTTTCATGTGACAAAGTACACAATGGAAACCTGCTTATGTTCATCATGAGATAGTCCCTTCGCTTCAGCTGGGGTTGAAGCATACACCTGCCAATAGTAAGGGAAAACTGCTCACTGCGTCTACATGCTACTAGAACTGTCAATCCAGTACTTTCCACGAGCTCTATAATAACTAATTTCTCATCATTATAATACACAAATATTTTCATGTGTTTTATCAACAGATGGCTTACGTGTCTAATGTTTTTCATGCCACGCCTCAGTATTTTAAACAATGGAAAAAACATATATTAAAAATCTTCTGCATGTGAACATACACTTTGATGTCATTCAACGTGATTTAATGCCAAGAATGCATAGTACAGTTTTCCACTTGGCCGTCACAAAAATCTTCATCTTTTCTAGACTGAAAAAGCATAGACTTAAAAGTTTAGCTTTTTCGTGTAGGGCTGTACTGTAGTAAATGCCATTCAAGCTTTTATTTGTACTTCATGGCAAACATTACATCTAGCTTCACAGCACGGAAAGCAGAATTGAAATTTTGCTACAGGTGGGGAAGCAATAGGAGTGGGGCTGAGAGGGAAGGGTGAATGTTAGCTGTTGCTGCTGTTGGGAATAAGGGTGAACGTTAGCTGTTGCTGCTGCTGGGAATAGCAGCTCCCAATAGTTGCTCCACAGTCCCACGTAGTCTGTAATTCCTGCAGCAGGAGGAGCCAGTCTGATTTTCCGGGCTTTGCTATTGGCAAAGTAGGCAGTGAGAGCGTGGCCGTTTTTCACCCCCTCCAGTTCCCTCTCCCCCTTTAGCAATCTGCGGCTCTAGCAACTGCCTTTGCCTGTAACTAACCCAAGCACGCCTGATGTCATGTTACAGATAGTACTACGTGCTTTAGTTTTGCGTTTTACGAGCAAAGAGTTGCTATTGCTGCAAAGTGCTTGGCACCTTTTTCTCTAATGCTAAGATTCCAGCTTTTCCTGCTGTGTTTTTCTTTTCTGCATGTAAATGGTAGATTGTGATAGAAAAAAAAAAAAAATTTATCAATCTCAGCAAATACAGGCAAGTGCCCAATTAAAAAAAAAAGCTTCAGTGGATCAAATACATTATAAAGATTTATCTGGTTTTTAATAGTAAAAAGTTCTCCCTTGTTTTGATGTGAAAGTATTAAAAGGTTGGTTGATTTCTAGAAATTGCCAGACTTGGATTCTGTGCACTGTGCACTTCAGTGAAGATGCAGGAGAATATTTTCATAGTCAAGAAGACAGTCAGCATTTCCAGTTCAGCTGTTTAAGTCAGATACGTGACTTAGCTATACCAAGCACTTCAAAAATCTGTATGAGCTGAAATTATCTTCTGTCAATGTACCTGGGAGTGATTCTGTCTGCGATTATGTGAGTCAGAGCTTAGCTTTTAATTGGAGCAGGAGTGAGCTCTTTGTTTTGTGCCATCTGTGCTGTAATTTCTTGCAAGCACAAGTGCTTTTAAATAGCTGAACTCCTTGATTATTTATTTATTTTATTAAATTAATAATTATGTTAATAACTTCGGCATTGCATTTACATTTGGTCAAAGACATACCTATTTCTTACAAGAGTAGTATAGGGAGGGTAAATGTGGAGCACCCACTTAATGTTGTACTTATTTCATGGTGAGATTACAAATCCTATTTGGTTTGTAAGATCATGTGAGCATCTTAGATGGTGAGTGTTGTAGGAAACCAATTTTACTTTTGCCAATGGATCTCTTGCAAAGGTTACTGATGGGAAACCCCATTCTACGAAAACTGAGTCATGAGATGCCTCCCTCAAAACTGTTGAAACTGCATTTCTGGGGAAAGAATAGATGAAAAAGAGAGATACGGAGTGCGCTAGCGTGCATGGTATGTAATCTGCTATCCATTCACAATCTGGCACACCTCCATTGCTGAGAGGAAAGTGAAACGTACACTTTCCTTTTCAGCCCTGTGAAACAAACCACAGAACCCCTTTATGCAGGCATCCGTACCGTAGGATACCGTGAGTCATACGGATCTGTCCCCTGCGCGTGTGTTACATACAAAATGCACATGACCACTTCCACTGGAATGCATTCATGGGAAAAATGTCTCACAGTCCCTCTCTTTTCACACCATCAGGATTTTAGGGAAGAATATACAGAGAAATGTTGTATAAAGACTTTGGTCCTTAAACAAATGTTGCTGTTTGTTGTATACGTGAGTAACATTTTTTAAACTGAGCTGAATTTTTTCTATATCCTTTTAGTTCTAACATTTATATTTGAGAATGAAAAAAAAAATTAATGCATAAATAAGCTGTTGAATATATATATCACGACAATCATTTTCTTATCTGCATATTGTGAGAACTGCAGCTCTCCTCCCGCCTTGTGAGTACTCCGATGGTTGCCAGGCACTGCTGTACATGCTGCGGGATACACACCTGCCTGTTGACAGTCTGCCCTAACTCTGGTGCAGGGACGGCTCTTCAGAGTGTTGTGACCCACGTGACAGTTGATCCTGTCCAGCAGCGTGTGCCAGGGGGTATTTCATTTAATTCATTTTTTGATGTAGGATTCTTAAGAGGTTAGAAATACTTTATTGGCTTATTATTTCAGTGCCTGACACCTTTATATTCAGAACAGTGTTCAGAAAAGAGAAAGAGGCTACTAGATATGGATAACTGATGGAAAAAATATCCCTACCACCTGGTGCTGAGGAAATGCCACGTTTCTAGTATCTGTAAATCACTGAAGAAAACAACTACCCATCCACAGTGTCTGAAAACTGTCCCTGTAAAGCGTTATGGCTGTTGTCAGGTTTTGTACAGTACATGGAATGTTTGACTCCCAGTGATCTCAATCTGTCACATCAGAGCTAACCAGCTCCTTTCAGTGTGAAGCTCTAAAGATAGCGCTTTAAAAAAAATGACATCCCTCTTTAATTTTAAAGCTAAGCAGCCCTGTATGCCTCTGTATAATCTGCTCAAATACTCCAGAGGCAATTATGTACTGCATTATGGCAGATTCAGCTTATCGCTTGACTGCTGGGCCTATTTTAGGATCATCGCCACCGTAACACAGATTGCAGTCGCATCGTGTTAGACTGGGACCTTGTGAGAGCCCCGTTGTCTGCCCTCGCTAAGCAGATGTGAGATATGCCTCCACCCTGCGCCAGCCAAACGCGCTGGGGGCTACGGGAGAGGTCCGACTAACTCATCGGACACAAATAAGCAAGGATTCGAAGAGTCACCTGGAACGTGCCACTTGAGCAGGTAATCCCATAGCCATGTTGCACTTGCTGGTATCCTGGCTCTTACTGTGTTGTGGTTATAGATAGCACGTGCTGCTTCTGAGTGTGCACACAGCCAATTACAGCACATAGTCCCGGAACTGTAACGAGTTACTTGTTAAACTGCGGTGCCCTGTTCCCTTGTGATGGGCTGTCTTCCTTAGAGAGAAGTAGAAATCAAATTTCAAATAATCTCTTCCTCTTTTTTTATTTTTTTTCCTCTAGGCTGGTACACTACTTTAAGCATTGTAGTCTATCTCAGTGAAAGTGGTTTTGATCAGTGTGGGGGTTTTGGTGTTTGGCTTGGTGGGTTTTTTGTTTTTTTTTTTTTTGTTAAAGCAAGATCTGTAGATACATGGGCCTAAGGAGGGCTACGAACCTTATTTTACTCCCTTATAGTCCCAATTAGCAAAATATTCTCTCCTGTGTCATACGGTGTGGGACAGCCTTGAGGACTGCCTCGTCCACTGTTGTTGAGGTAAGGGGTCTGACGTCCCTTTCCAGTAAGCCAGGAGGGAATTGGATAGAAAAGACAGGCCTGCAAAGGATAAACACAAACTGCAACATAAGTTAAATTTCTCTTATTAGTATTCTGGAACATCTGAAATTGTTGCTCAGAAATGGTATTTTGTGCATTGTTACACAGCATGCTTTTAAAAGTGCAGATAAATGACAAACTTTTCAGAGAACAAAATAAATGTGTGCCATTCAGGTGTCCAGAACTTCATATTTTAGCAAAGTGTCTGGACCATTATCAGACTATATTTCCATCTCTATCTACTCAATCCCTAAACAGAGAAACGACGAGACTGGCTCATATACCCCACCTGACCTTGTCTAGTATCAGGACCTGTAGCAGTTTTGTATCACAGGATATTTTTATAAAATTCACATCTGGTTCTTTAATTGTACCCAGAAATAGATAGTCTGGAAATGCATTACATTTTTTTCTGCTAAGAGTAGCAAGTAGCCAATGTCCGTCTGTCTCTTCCTGCCCCTTCCCATTCAGCATCAGTCTGCTTTTCCGATCCAGATTAATGAAAGGATTTTCTTGCCCTCATGATGCAGGAACACAAGGCATGTTCAGAGCTTACAATCCAAGTGACTATACATTGGAGTATTAAATGGAGGCATTGTGATTGCTGGACTTCTTGCTTTGCCGGCAACAGTGTAATATTTATCTTGCAATGTTTTAGCTGGTATTAATTAGCCTTATAAATATTTAACAGCATCTCGCTTAATATCAGCAATCTTCACCTTGGGGGACAAGGAGCAAAGAAGAGAGCCCAGCAGTAAATTCCTAGAGGATAAATATGAAAATACTGGAAAATACTAATCTGTCACAAATACAGCAGGATAATATTTTCTGGTACTCTTTTCCTCAATAATTTACAACTGTTGTATAGAAAATAACTGTATTGATTTATCAAAGAATAGCCATTGCTATAGTTAAAATCACATGTTGGCTTGATGCACAAGCTAAAGCTGCCCTAGGTCATCTTTAACTGGGGCCTGACGTGTTTCAGTATTTAATCAGATGTCAGAAAACAACTTGGATCTTAAACAAGTTCTGACTATATCCTGTGAGGGGTTGAGAGAGAAAGGATGTCAGCTCTCTGCCTTTAATGTATCTATTAAAAGAGATTCCAGTTACGCACCTGTCAGTGTTTTTATTAGCTACTTTTATTTCCGTATTCATCCTTTTAGAAGTGTTTACATCTAACACATTAAATGCATGTATTTCAATCAAAGCAATGTCAAACAGCTAATCCGGCTAATTCAGCCAGTGCTTTAAGACATAAACTGTACTTTCAGACCTTATTATTCCATTTATATACAGTGATGGAAGTGCCACAGCGTTGCAGCCACTGAGGTTGTACTTGCATAGTTCACTTTTGTCCCCACTGTTGCAGTCCGTACCATGGACCTGGGGAGTTCTGTCAAATGCTGTGGTCTTTACTGAAGACCACAATTCTCCAGGTACTGGACTTGGGTTCCTAACATGTGTCCTCCAGTAGGCAACTTACTGGTAATTACATCAAACATTATGAAAAAGTATTCAATATCTGTTTAGAATAATAAAGTCTATTGGAGTTCAACTCTATTAAACTTTGCAAATTTAACATATAACCTCTTAGGGCATTATCGGAGTAAGATAAGAGATACTCTGGGGCTTGTCAAGGAGTTGTATTGCTGTACTTGTAAACACGGGGATTTAAGAGGACAGGCTTTGATTCCTTGATCTCTGAAAATAAGTAAATTTGTTTCTGCCACGCTGTAGGTACTTACTAAAAAAAGATAAACTCAATAGGAGGTACTAGGCAGTTCTCTTTTCTTTCAGGGAATAGGTAAGCCCTTTAAAGTTTCAATATTTATGCTACATTTTAAACAAGTGAAAGATTGGAGTTAGGACCTTCTTCAAATTTTCAAACAATATATAACCTTCTGCTGTGGGAAATTTCCCGTACGTGGTTCTCAACACCATTCTGTAACAGTAAAGTCCTTACGCTATTTCCTCGAACAGGGGGTGTAATGAGGTCAACCACGAAATTGTAAAGAAGTAACTCTTTCTGCGATGCTATAAAAAAGCAAAGTACCACTGTTCATCTGGGCTCACCACCTGTTTTCCAGAGTCCCTGGAATCCCACTCCTAGCTGCCTTTGGTACTGGTTTGATTGCTGTTTTTTACAGAGGACATGGGAGTGAGGGGAGCCCTGCTGCCGAGGCGACGCATCCTTGTCTCACCCGCACAGCGGGGACGGCCGTGCCCGGGTTCAGCGACCAGCACGCGAGCTGTGGCAGGCAGGAATTGCTAGTTTCTTTCCTTGGAAGACTTTCATACTCTCTCGGGCTAATAAACGTGAATCAATTATCTGTCCGAACGCGGCAGTGGCCCCTTGCTGCCACCTGCTCAGCCGGGCAGAGGCCCGGAGCTGCCTCCGGGGCCGTTCGTCGCCCTGTTCCGGGTCCCCGCGAGGGCCAGCCGTGTGCCCGGCGCTGGGCCCGCCGCCGCCAGCGGCGCTCCCCGCTGTGCAGCCCTGCCCTCCGCCCGCAAAGGCCCTCCAGTCTGTTCGTCTAAAGCGGCTTCTGAAGAGTCTAAAGCAAAAAAAATAAAAAAAGGACCGCGGCTTACTCCGCCCTCGGCGCCGGACGCCCTGCGCGGGACCCGACGCGAGGCCTTACCCCTGGGCGCCCGGCGGGGACACGGGCCGGGCCGCCCCCTCACAGCGCGGGGGGCCGGAGGGGCCGCGGAACCCGGCCCGTCCCGGCGCCCGTGCCGGGCCTTGCCTCAGGCCTAACGGCTCCACCGCCGCCCGCGGGAGGCGGGGCGGGGCGGGGCCGCTCCCGCCCGTTTCCCAGGGTGCACCGGGCGCGGCGGCTGTCTGGCCACGTCCCCGGGCCACGTCGCTCGGTGNNCCGCCTCTGCCGCCGCCATGAACATCTTCCGCCTCACCGGGGACTTGTCCCACCTGGCGGCCATCATCATCCTGCTGCTCAAGATCTGGAAGAGCCGCTCCTGCGCGGGTGCGTGCGGAAGGCCGTGGGACGGGCGGGGGGCAGGACCGCCCGGGCAGCACCGGGCCGCGGTGCCTGAGGGAACCCGCGCTGGGGGCTGGGCGCAATGGCCGCGTTCTCGCCGCGGCGGCGGGGTGCTGCCATCGCCTCTGCCGCCTTTTAGGGACCGCTCCCCGAGGAGAGCTCGGCTGAGCGGGGGGGGGGGCGGGA
>VZSF01010386.1:133795-147148 GCA_013398295.1 Chionis minor | reverse complement strand
CCCCGGCGGGGCGGGCAGGGCGGCCTGGCTGCCCCCCGCTTCCTCCGCCGGCACCGGCAGAGGAGCCGGAGCTGATTGTCTCCCCGTTCCTGGTAGCGCCCGCCCGCCTCTGCGCCGCTTCTGGTGCGGGAGCCCCCCGCGCGCCGCGCGGCCTTCGCGGCCCAGTGACGCGCCCGCCGCTTCCCCGTTGTTCCCCCTCTGGCTGCGGCGAGAGCTGGGCTGCGGTCCCGGCCGCTTGTAAGGCTCCTGGGGAGTTCCCTTGTAGGAGGCTGTCGGAGAGCGGTCCCAGGCCGGAGCGAAAAGGCGCTCTGTCGCGATACGGCCTGCTGTGACGTGGCAGCGGGCGGGGGGGGGGGGAACGACTCACCCGCCAGCCCGGCGGAGCTGCGCCTGCTCTTCCTCCCGTGTTTTGTACGTGCCTGCTCGAATTCCCTGTGATGCGGTTTGCTTTTTTGCTTCTAGTGTACGGTGTGGTGGCTGAAGGGAATTGCAAGCAGTTCTTGTAACTGCAGCATAGCTGATTTCTTTCAGAAAACTAGGAGTTGTTGTAATTCAAAATGGACATTTCAGTGCTCTGTGTATTACGTGGATCAGGCCACCGACCCTGAAAATACGGTTTTTGCTGTGGACTGGGGTCTGACTGCGAGCTTGACTTTGCCTTCTGTTCGTTGAGCTGCTTCTTCGTTAGTAAAAGTGATTATTTTTGAAATTGGCTTGCCATGTGATGACGTAAAGCATTGTTCAAACACTGAGTTTAACACTGTTGAACAGATGTAGCTGTAAAGTCTTCTGTTAAGAGCATGAAGAGTTAGTTTAAGATGCAACCTGAAAAAACTGAAAATGAGGAAATGAAAGAGATTTGTGCTGCAGGTAAGAGGAAGTACAGGTTCTGCATGTTTCCATGTAGCTCACTTTTTGCTACTCACTTGGTAGTGCAAAAGAAAAAGGTAAACTAATAGCTTTGGTTTTAAACACGCTTAAAGTATGAGAGACCTCGAGTAAATGACTCCATGGTCCAGATGCCGTGGTAGTACAGAACTATTGTTTCCGACTCTATAGAGCTCAAGAGCTCCTTCCTAATCAACTTTCCTGGCTCAAGCTCTAGTGGATCAGGAATTCTGGCAGGATCAGGCAGGGGAGGGCCTGGCGTTCTCTGACTCTTCCGTAGACTTTTGTCCTCCGCCTTACTTGAGAAATGCAGTCAGGATTACAAGCAACAACAGAGTTAATGATCAAAAAAACTAAATATCTCTTCTTGTCTGAAGAAGGAAAATGAGAAATTCTAGTGCAAGGCTAAAATTCAAATAGGTTTTAGCCAAGAGATTCTTAAGTGACCTTTGGACATGAGGTTATTTACACAATATAGTACAATGTAACCTAGTCCCATCATTCTGCTCTAAACTGATGTGATGTTGTTTTATTTAGGTCAGTTTTGGCTGAGGATCTCTGTTACTAGGGATTTATTCAGAAGAAAGTAGACTCGTACCAGTTGTTATCTTTAGTACTACTTTATCTGACACAGAAAAGCAAATGGCCTATATTACATAGGGCCCTCAACTTTTCCCTTTACTAAATTAGCCAGCGTCCCCGAACACAAATATACATGCATGGGCTCTTTCAGTAGAAAACGTCTGCTTCATTCATTTTCCTGAGCAAAAAAATGAAATGGGGATATGTTTGTCTGGGATTGGTTTTTTGGCGTCTTCCAGTGCTGCCTGAGTCCTTAGGAGCAAATCTAGATCCATGTTACTTCTAGGAGATTAGTGTCTGAGGCCTAACAAGCTTGTCAGAATGAGAAGAGCGCCTTAAAGGAGCATGGGATTTTATTTTTGGGGCTCTATCCTGTTCCTTGTAGTGCTTTGTTGTTCACAGTTGTGGTTTCTACTAATAAAAACTAAGAAAATATACATTCACATAAACTATGTTTGTAAACTAATACACAACAATAACCCCTAAATAGTTATCAGTTAATGTTGAGTAGTTGCTAAATGTCTCTCTCTTAGTGGGCTGTCTGCGTTCCTTTACGTTGCATATTAGAGCAGTTTGTAAATTAAATAAACGTATACCTCATGGTTATTGGTGACTGAGGAAATGCAGGCAAAAAAGCCGCTGCTTCAACTGCACTTTTGAAGCAGTAGAAGCTTAGAAAATAAATAAAGGCTTCTAACTGATTGCTAAACTGTAGGCTGTGATCCATGAAGAGCTGGCAAACCACATGGTGCCGACTCCTCTCTTCTGGTTGCATCTGTGCCTGTCTGAGGCCTTTGTTCCAAGAGGAGCTCAGAGGCCTGTAAAAGGAGCTGGAAACAAGAGGGAGACAGCCTGTGCACCTCTGCTGCAACCTACTGTTTTCTGAAGACGCATCAGTCCCCATTTTCTTTCCTAAGAAATGACTCCTCTAATTGAGGAAAATAGGTGAGGCTAGGATAATCTGCATTATGAAGCAATCTGTCTTTTCAGTGTTTGACAAACTTATTTTTCCCCCCTGATTTAGTCAATGTGTTAAAAAGGGAACAAGAGGAAGGTAAATCAAGTCATGATTTCAGAGCTGGCAGGGAAACAATTTTTTGCATGACTGGTTATTTGAGTTTCCAAATTTAGAATTTGGAAAAATGTTTGCCACTCCAAGTAACAGCTCAAAAATAATTACTAGGAGCCGTGGAGAATGTAGCGGGTAACTCCATTATTGACTTTATGTTATAATTAGGAAATTCATGAGACTTGAAGAATCCTGTGCTCTCAGACATTGTCATGCTCAGACTGTATTCTCTAATCTAATCCATTAGATTGTACTGCGAATTACCGCCTGAAAATTGATTTGCTTTTCTCAGTGTCATTTGTCAAGTGTTAAAGGTGACCTGCAGTTGCAAAGCTGTCAAATTATATGCTGAATACTCTAAAAAAAAATAGTGTAGACAGTAAATGTGTAATACTTTTGCTAGGTAATGTTGCTGCCTCTCATAATTGTGTTTATGTGTCTACTACGGACCAGATCATATGCTGTGCTGAAGACTTTAGTACTTTGCCGTAGGCTGGTGCAAATTTGTCTGTATTTTCTCAAAAATGCTGCTTTAGGTATGTTTGGAATTTCTTCTCTCTCTTTGAAGGAAAATTTTGCCTTTCTCAATTGACAAACTTGTGTTCAGAGTCAGGTTGGGGTTTTTTAATTGAAACAGGATTCTTAATGGTAGTATTTTACCAGCAGAACAAAAGAAGTTGTGGCTCTGTGGCTGATACAGGCTTCATACTGAGCAAAACTACTTTTTATTATTATTATTATTATTATTAAGTACTTCAAAAAGTCTGCAAAGTTTCCATGACAAAGTATGAACTGGCTTTCCTTAGAAAAACTTCCATTTGTAGATTTTGTGGTTGTGATATGCAGTTCATAGTAAGTAGTTTACACACTCCACAGCCAGGCTGACAGTGCCTCTACTGCTGCCTATCACTCTTCACCTAACTCACAATAGCAAAATGAAGCTGATGAGAAAGTACTACCACTTTTGAAGGAGTTTTTACATGTGTGAGGATGAAACAAAAATGGGAGGTTTTACTCTTGAAATTTGAGCCCAGAGCTTGGAAAGAAGAAATAAAAAATGCATTTATTTAGGTCAAGTAATGTTGGTGGGAGTAAAAGAAAAGGAAGAAGGATGAGGATAAGAGCAGTGTAGTCTCAGTGTATTGTAGTTACCGACCATGAGGCAAGGTCAGTGCTGTGGCAGGTACATTGATGTATTTCCAAAAGTGTTGAAATGCGTCAAATTCATACAGCAGAGTGTTTACCTGTTTTCTCCCTCTGTTTTTGCTAGTGTGTGGATCATACTTTCTCCCACGTTGCCTGTCTCCACGGGTACTTGGTTTAAACTTTGAACCTTGCCTAGTCTAGCCTGCTTAGAAATTAGTTTAAGCTTGGCTTTAGGATGTGTTTCAGGAGCATTTGACTATTCTTAAAGATACAAAATTCAGTGTAAATACTAAAAGCCTTAATAAAAATTACAGCTTTGGGGTTGAGGAGGAGTTGAGGCTTGAAATGGCTGAGAGGAATTTGTCAAGTATAATACTTGTATTTATGTGACAATACATCCAGATTCAAATTTATAGCTGTTATCAATTATTAATGTACCTTATGGGCTTTTTCTGTTCACAGTTTTTTGCTAAAAGAAAATAGCATGCTAAATAATTTAACATAACTATATGCCGTACTGTAATCTGTCTAGGTGGGTTTTTTTATCCTGTAGGTTTTGACCTTACGACAGCATTGCTTGCTGAGAGGTTTGATCAGCATGAGAGCAGGGCTTTGTCAGGAGTTGTAATGTCAGCGCGTACACCTGGGATGCAGCTGAGAGTGCTACTTCAGCTGTCTTCGCAAAGTAGTTCTAGTTCAAGAAATGTCAAATGTGGGGTTTTTTTCTAAACTTTGGGAAGTGATTGGGGGGGAGGTGTTTGGGGTTTTTTGTTTTTAATACTTAAACCTTTTGTTGTATAGTTTCACAGTCTGTGTAACTGTAGGTTTTGAGGCATTTGCTGTTTCCCGTGCTACAGTTTTTATGGGCAGTTGGATTGTTCTGCAGGCTCACCTCATCAACATTTCACATGTGAAAGTTGAAGAAAAAAAAACCCAAAACCAAAAACCCTACGGGAAACCCCCAAAACACAAAGCTCTCTTTAATTGTTACTGTTTCAGGCATTCCTGTACTTTATGTATAAATGTAAAGTCTCTTCATCTGGTGCGGCTTATTCAGTGTTTAAGCCAGAGTGGAAGAGGGGTTCAACAGTCATAGCAGATAGCCTTTCTTCTAATTGTTTTATGGCACTGTTAATAAAAGCCTTTCTCAGAAGTATCTCTGTATAAAGGGACAAGGATTTTCAGCCTTGCATCATAACCTTTTCATGGAGAATATTTTTCCCTCTTGCTTTTTTTGAACAATATTTGCATGCTTAGCTGAACAGATTCATATATTTTCACCCTGGATGACTGAAAACAAGGATAATTGGAGTAACAAGATAGAGGCACAGGCTAGGTTATTTTGTCCCCCTGCTGTGATACACCACCACATCAGTATTATGGAGCAATGCTTCACCTCAGCTTTTAGAAGCTTTTACTTACTGATTACAGCTTTTACGCTTCTAACTGTGCTCTAGTGGCTGAAGTTAAGTACAAACAAATGGTTTGATGTTGGAGCTTTGGCATAAATCTAAAGTTACTTTGAAGATGCAATGTAGATATCTGTCATTTTAGCTCACTTCTCTCTTCTTATTTTGTTACAGTACGTGGTAACATCTGGGTTTGACTGATTTCCCCCCACCACCACCATGCGGTCAATTAAGTTTCTGAATTGAATTGTCTTATGTTTTAAAATTGATTTATTCCTTTAAAATCATGTTATTGGTACTAGCATACTTTGATTATCACTGGATCTGTAGTATCTATTGCCCTTCTGCCTTTCCAGCTATTCAGCATCTAAAGAATGTACTGAGGCATGTGACAGCACTGTGAGAACTGAAAGCTAATGCAGCCTTGCTGCATAGTGCCCAGTGATAATGCAGAACAGATAGTGTAATCTACAGAAATATCACCTGCAAGCTATCTGATGTGAGTAACTTTGACATCTCGTGTAGTGCTAGCACCATTTCCAGTACAGTGGTGTCCAGGTAACTTACCTCCACACTGCTGAGATGAATGAACTTACAATTCTGTTTGTACAGCTTAGTTCTGGAAGTTTGGATTTTGTCCTAATTTTGTGATCAACTTTCATAGAAATAAAGGATATATCCTTTCTCATCCTTGGCATCAAATGTTTTAAAGCACATCATCACTTTTTGAATAATTAATTATTTCCTTTATCACTTCAGGTATTTCTGGGAAAAGCCAGCTTCTGTTTGCACTGGTCTTCACTACCCGTTATCTGGACCTCTTCACTTCATTCATTTCATTGTATAACACATCTATGAAGGTAGAGTATACTGAAGAGTTAGAAAAGCTAGTAATGTTGCATGCAGGGTGCATAATTTCATTAATAAAAGCCTTTTTAAATGTCCCACTGCACAATTATTACAGAATAAGTTCTAGATGGGCTTTTGATAAAGAATGTGGAAAATGAACTCAAAGCCCTACTTTTTTCTACGTTCCACATGCAATTTTTAAAAACTCTTTGTATGGGGATAGTGCCATTTAGAACAAATGCCATTTTGGTTATTGAAAATAAAAGCTTTGGTTCAAATAATTTGTATTTCTCAATTGAGACATTAGAGCTTAAGTAAATTGCTTTTTATCCACTACAAGGTAAATTGGTATTCAAAATACATTGCTGGAATTGTAGCTAGTGTCTGGTCAGAGGCGGATCAAAAGTTGACAGGAATATGCTTTTAGGAATGTAGCTTCCATGAGATTATACCCCATTCGCTTGCCTACTGAATGTTAGTGAGCCTAAATTTGTTCTTGTTATTTATTCCCGCAATTTCTGGTGCCAGGTATGAGAAAATAAAGCAGTAGCCTGGGAGACTGCAGCATGTTCGTGGCACCAGTACAGACTGGTGCAGGGAGGTGTGCCTCCAGGTTAGTCAAGGGAGGTGATTCTGCCCCTGTACTCTGCTCGGGTGAGATCCCACATGGAATACTGTGTCCAGCTCTGGAGCCCCCAGCATAAGAAGGGCATGGACCTGTTGGAGCGGGGACAGAGGAGGCCATGAGGATAATCAGAGCGCTGGAGCCCCTCTGCTATGAGGACAGTGTGGGAGAGATGGGGTTGTTCAGCCTGGAGAAGAGAAGGCTCCGGGGAGACCTTATAGCGACTTTCCAGTATGTGAAAGGGGCCCGCAAGATATCTGGGGTGGGACTTTTTACAAGGGCATGTAGTGATAGGATGAGGGGTGATGGCTGCAGACTGGCAGAGGGCAGATTTAGATGAGATCTCAGGAAGAAATTCCTGGCTGTGAGGGAGGGGAGCCCCTGGCCGGGGTTGCCCAGAGCAGCTGTGGCTGCCCCATCCCTGGAGGTTCAAGGCCAGGTTGGACGGGGCTTGGAGCAGCCTGGTCTAGTGGGAGATGTCCCTGCCCAGGGCAGGGGGGGTTGGAATGAGATGGTCTTTGAGGTCCCTTCTAACTCAAGCCATTCTATGATTCGTGGCACCAGAGCAGACACCTTTTTAATTCAGTTCTTTTATTCTTGGATTTTCTTGATGCTCACTGACTTTAGTTCAGAAGATAGTACAGCTGTGCCAAAAAGAAAGGCTAGATGGGCAATGATGCAAAACATACTGAAGAATTAGGGGAATAACACTCTAAAATTTTGGATTTTAAACCTTCTCACACTGTTGTCTTCTAACAAGTCAAATGTGTAAGCTTAAGTTTTAATATTAGCAGTCTAGATAAAGAACTGTGGATTAAATAAAATGTTGTTGCTTTTTTCCTATGCAATTTCTGAGTGCACTAAGGGAGCAGCTAGGTTTTTTGCAGTTTATTTATTGGTTGTGATTCAGGGTCATGACCACGTCTTTGTTCTGCAGCCTTCCTATCCGGAAAAGGAATGAATATGGGAAATGACACTTGTGATACTCAACTTCATACTAAACTGAGTCTTTCCAGTTATGAAAGAGTGGTCCTCTGTTCAAATCCAATATTAACTTGCAAAACGGAAGCCTCTGTTAGAGTTTCAAAGGTTACTGCTTAGAGAGACTGTTAGATGTAATTGGCTTTTCAGCCCATTATTGTAGGGCCCAGACAAAGCTGCGTGAGTGTCCCAACGCAGCTTCTTGTTCTATCTATATATATTTAGGAGTGTATAACATTAGACAGTTGTAGAGAACATGAATTAGTGTACAATAAGCTTACCCAGACCGTAACTGGATGAGCTTTCTAATCTGAAGAAAATGCTGTAATTGGCAGTAAAAAACCGTTAATTTCTGTAGTTAGGATTTTCTTCAGTATTTTTGGGGAAATATTAGTTAAACTACAGGTGCCAATTTGCGGTATTTGTCTGGCAGTGGTCATCAGATATTTAGGAAAATTAGTTTTTTCTGAGTTCCAGGAATATATACAGAAATACACAGATTGGCACTATCTGTATTTCTTACTGACCTACAGACTAGTATTTGTGATTCGTAGCCCTCTGTATCTTACAGGTTTTTTCCCGTGGTACCTGTATCTGAGCATTGGATGCATTTCTGCTGATGTACTCTGCAGTCATTTTTCTACCATTTTTTATTTTGGTGTCTTTAAAAGTGAAAACTTTTTAAGTATCCCAAAACACACTATAATTCTCATGAAGAAATCTTTAATAAGCAGTTGGGGTTCATTCCTTCCTTAGGAATGTCCAAGACACTTCCTTAGTGTCGTCTGTGACCATACCAATTACTGCTAGTTTACACCTGTAGTAGGGATCCCTGTGATATCCTGTCCTGTGGTCCTTTATCTCCAGTCAGCTGGAGTGCTAGTGCAGCAAAGAGTCGTGGTATTCTGAGCTCCTTAATACAGTATTTGTAGCATTTTTTATCTGTGAGCAGCGCTTTTAGCAGTTAGTAGCATCTGCAAACAATGGGGTTTTAAATCCGTTACTTTTCATTTGTAAAGAACCTGTAGTTAATGTGATAAATGGTTTGGAGTATTTAATCTTTGTGGTGAAACTGGGGCAGAAGCTAAACTATTTCTCTAATCTACTGTACTATGTTATCTCCAGGACAATGTGAGCTCTGTCCTGATGATGGCAGACTGGCCTTTGGAAAGTCATGTATTCTCTCTGATTCTGTTTTCTCATCCATAAAATAAAGCTATTGGCCTACTCCAGGGGGAATAGCTATGAAGTCTTCTGTACCACAGCAATTAAAAACAGTCTAATTAAAAGTTAGACTTCAACTGAAATTGAAACTGAGTTCTGGTTCAGTGCTTCTAGCAGTCTGTTAGTTTTGCAGGTTTTATGGCCTGTAGGTTGTTGGAGAACACTGGCCACTTGCCACTCTTCAGGTTTTAGAGATGTTTAAATGTCTCAATCAAATCAGCTAATTTGTGATATGTTAAACAGCTGAGTCTGAATGGGGCTTACTGAATTAAGTTTTAAATTGCCACGAGCCACACAACTCCCAGGCTTTTTGAATGTAAAAAGACCCTTTCCGTCATTATTACACGTATGCATGTGCACCTTTTTAACGTAAGTGTTTTGGGCCAGTGCTTCCCCTGCAGTAGCAGAAGGGATATTCCTTCTCCAATCAGTTCCTTAGGTCTGTCTGCTCAGGAAAGGGTCTTTAAAGAAACTTTGGACAGTCACTTCAACCAGAGGCAAGGTGATGCTTTTAAAGTGACAAAACCAGTAGAGCCCAGAGTCATTAGCTTTGAATTATTACTCCGCTGAGAAAACTTAAATACCACCACATAGCCTGGAACTGCAAAAAGCAAGTAAACAATCAGAAAAGAACAGCGCTTATTCTTCTTAGTGCTTGGGAATATCCTTGTTCAGCAAGTTTGATCTAATCCTGCAACTTCCTTGGGTTGTTTTGTGTTTTGTTTTTCCTTTCCTTGCTCTCCAGCTTATCTACATTGCTTGCTCATATGCCACTGTATATCTGATCTACATGAAATTTAAGGCCACCTATGATGGAAACCATGATACATTCAGAGTGGAGTTTCTGATAGTTCCTGTTGGTGGACTCTCATTTCTTGTCAATCATGACTTTTCTCCTCTGGAGGTGAGTTGATGGTGGGCAGGAGGTTATACTTTTTCTCTAAAATTATTTAGAACATGAAGATAAACATTCTTAGGCTGATTGAGGAGTGCTTGAAAGATATCTATGTTTAGTAGGTTCAGGCTAATCCTATTTTCTTAATGCATCTTTACAGTGTAGATTTCCATGAAAATTAAAGGCACTTCATGAGACCAGCATCATTATCAATATTGATTATTTTGTTAAGCAGAAGACTGATTTTTTTTTTCCCCCCAGTATACTCTGATAGTTATGTTAATTCATAAGTATCCTTTTTGTTGTAATGTTTGTTAAAGAAATGCCCCAGAATGCAGTTTGTGAATAGTTGGTGCCACCTGGTGAAAACAAAAGGAATTATAATACTTCTTACATTTTGTAGAATCACAAATGGTCTAGAGTATCAGAAAGAATTGCATTGTATTTGAAATGCAGCTGTGCATTTTCCTGTCAGAAAAATTGTATTAAAAATGTAGTTATAGAAAGTTCAAACAGGTAATTTTTACCATGAAATAGCGAATAAGTTTAGATAGTTAAATCTTGAGTGAATTGAGCTGCATTTTTATATTTATTGGAGTTAAATTATTTTGTTAGAGACTAAAGGAATTTTAATTGCAACACTTTGAAACATTATTTTACATTTTGTTCTGTATTAATTCTTTAAACCAATAGATTTAAAAAGTTGGAAAAACATGGGAGGAAAAAGGACTTCATCTTCCCTGCAGCTTTTCACAGCGCCAGCTCTGTAAGCTGTATTTCATGGTACTGTGACTCCTGAATTGATGGATGCACATCAGTGTCCTCACCAGTAAACACGGGCCTGCCAGCTCACTAGACGGCTGGTTTGGAGGGTCCGTGGTCTGCCAAGAGAGTTGTTCCCTCGTACTGCCCCGTGGTTGATTATGAAGCTTTCACTTAGTCTTTCGTGTACCCCAAGGATAGTTTGCCAAAGTACTGTACCTTTTCATAACATTGTTAGAGAGTGAAAAGTGAAGCCAAATCAAGTGTCGTCTTTGCTTCTGTTATCAGTAAGACAGCTGAATATACCTGTGGAGTTTTTTTTCCTTTCAGATACTGTGGACCTTCTCCATCTACCTTGAATCAGTTGCTATTCTCCCTCAACTTTTTATGATCAGCAAAACCGGGGAAGCAGAGACCATCACTACTCACTATCTTTTCTTCTTGGGTCTGTACCGTGCCTTGTACTTAGTCAACTGGATTTGGCGCTACTATTTTGAGGGATTTTTTGACCTCATAGCTGTTGTTGCTGGTGTGGTCCAGACCGTTCTTTACTGTGACTTCTTCTATTTGTATGTTACAAAAGGTAAGTTGTGCAATAACTTCCAGTTTCAGGTTGTAAAATGTAGCAATTAACACATTCTTGATCTGCTTTATCAACATTACTAGACTGTTAGTTCTGTGTGCAAATGATTCCTGAAATCTTCTTGATAGATTTAAGTGCATTTTCTGCTAGCGTGGGGTGTTTCTGAGGATTGTTTTGATTATGGATAGAATATAAATGTAAAAATAGTCTGATGAATGTAATTGACAGATTTAAAAAAAGCATGGCTAAATACACGTTGCCATTGTCTTCCACAGATAGGCATGATCCTCATGCTTCTCCACCAACAAATGCTGTTTAGTGCAGGTTCCATGATTACAGAAACCTTTCAGTATTTTAAATACTTCAAGAGTTTACTTTACTTTAAATTTAAAATACTTTAAATACTTTAAGAGTTTTACTTTACTTCCAGCTTCCAACAAAGCTATATGGAGCTGTGTTATTTTAGTATTAACTCTTAAGAAACCTCATAGGCCATAGACCGTGTCCAGAGGATGAAAAGTGAGAATTCCAGGGTGCCACAAGAGGGCAGGATTGGAATAGTTGTCAATTCGTTATAGTTTTAGCAGTATGTATTGAAGAGGGAGGGGCAAGGGAGCTTGGGAGGACTGTCTGCAGTGGGCCCAGTTTGTAACACAGTGATTCTATGCGACAGGTTTTGGTGCCTTTGAAGTTTTAACAGTGTGTGCTTCTCCTGGGTCTCATCTTGGTTTTGCTAACTGTTTTCTTTCCTACTTTTCTTTACAGTACTCAAGGGAAAGAAGCTCAGTTTGCCAGCATAAGTGCCAAAAAAACATCACCAGCATCTGTCCTTTTGGATGCTTGGACAGAACAATCCTTATCACAAGCAAAGGCGAAGATGCTTGAGACAGAAAGTCAGAAACACAGCTCTTTATAGTGCAGGTAGTCATCAGCGGCTCTGTAAGAACGGAGGAAAAACAACCAGCAGATTTCTGTTTGATGCATCTTGCCTTTATCTTTTTTATTACTATGTATAAAGATTTTTTACATAAAGAAACTTATACTGTATTAATAAATTCAGTGTATGGTTTCAATTGGAATAGTTCCAAAAGTGAGATTTTTGTGAGATTGTTTATGACCAGGAACAAGTGCAAACTTTTTTTTTTTAATTTTCAAGAATTTCTTTGAAATGACTGATTATTTTTTCCTTTTTTTTTTTTTTTCCAGTGCACAGATTTGTGCATCCTTGATGGATGGTAGTCATCTGTTCTTTCCCTTTGATTCAATTTTCATTCCACTGTATTTATTTTTTTCCAAAAGGTGAATATATGTCAACTCTAAATCTGAAACCACCAGTGTTTGATGTGACGTGCTGGTGCTCAGTCTTTGTGCCATCTGCTGACATGGAGTTCCTATTTAAAATATATGTTGGTGCCAGAAGGGGGACAGTCACGCTTTGTTGTTGTTCCCCTTCTAAAACAGGCTGATGGCAAGAGGACAGTGAGGAAATCTCTTGAGGCCACAAGGACGGGCCCTTTCCTGTTCTGCCCTGATGTTTGGGAAGGTAATCCCAATAATGAGAGCACTTGGCAGCGCAGGCCGTGAAGGGTGAGAGACGGTTGTGTTGCTTAGTGGCAAATGTCCAGGACTGTATTCTTTGTTCAGGAAAAGGTTGACTATCTTGGATGTACAGCCCTGCTGCACCGTTGCAGCTATAGAAGTGGGAGACTTGTACCTTGATTACAGTAATCTGTAGGTGATCATTTTAAACAATATCTACATTTTCTTTTTAATTAATGCTTTATAAGCAACTTCCATGTTGAGCTTCAAGTGGTTTTTGATGTCACTTTTGGACAATTAATGTTTTTTTTATAAACTTTTCAAAATCAGCAGCACCAGTTACCATTCTTTATCCTTTAAATGATTCCCTTTTTTTACTGAGCTGTTGCATGATTTATCCTGTGTTACCATCCTCAATAAACACTTTATGAAATGGTGAAAATGTTGGCTGTTTTATTCCCGAGTTCAAGCTTTCAGTTTGCCTGAGACTGGATGAAAAGTTGTTGTAAGCTTAAATGTCACGTTGGCTCTATTGAAACGTGAACTTTCTGAGGCGTTGTGGCTGAATGAAGCAGGGGTGACTTGGTGCCGCTTGTGTTGCAGGGGCGCCACATCCAGCCCCGGCAGGCGAGTGCTTGTGCGGGGCGTCGGTTTGTCTCGGAGACACCGTTCGTCTCTGACGCTCTTTGCCCCGTCACCCCTCGTTAGCGACGGCGGCTGCCGAGGGTGTTCCCGCCTGCCGGGGCGCTGCCCGCGCCGCAGCCCGAGCTCCGGCCCGGCTCGGAGCCGCCCGCGCTGAGC
>VZSF01010386.1:102983-133646 GCA_013398295.1 Chionis minor | reverse complement strand
CGGGGGCCGCTCCCGGCGCGGCTGGCGGCGGCGCCCCCCGGCCGGGCGCTGTGGTGCTGCCCGTTCCTCTGAGGGAGGCGGCGGGCGGTGGCGGATCCCCGGGAGCAGCGCGGTCCCCGCGTGGTGTTGGGCGCTGCCGGGCGCGGCTGCGGCTCCCGTGCCCGGGGGAGAGCGCGGCCCTTCGTTCCGTTGTTGGAGTCATCCCGGGCTGTGCCGAGGCCAGCAGCACCTGCCGGGGCGGCTGTTGCGGTCGGCAAAACGGCTTTGTCGTAACTACGGGCGGGTGTCCGCGCAGGCATTTGATCCGGCCGGATTCCTTGTAGACCAGCTCCTTTTCTAGCAGTCGTTGCGCAGGGCGTTCCTTAGGATGAGGAGCGTTCGTCAGCTGGTCGCTCTGCAGTGCGCGCTTCTCGCTGCTGGCTGTAACTTCTGCCGTCTCGCTTCCCCGCAGGTGGATTGGCATCCTGGCTCTGTACACGGTCCATAAGGGGCAGTTCAGCTGTCCGGGGGGAGGGTTACTGCACAGCTACCTGCTTGTCCTCCTCGTTCTCCTGGCTTTGATAATATGTGCGTTATCTGCTCTTGTATACGTCAGTATGCAAGGTAAATGTTATTATTTTATATTTAATATAAAATTATTGCAATGGATATTATTAATTGGAACAGATCTGTTTTTTAACCTGGAGTCGACATTTAAAGAAAATGCAAAGAAATTCACGTGCTCTAATGGTAGTCAAACTTGAGACGCTGTCTGTCAGCATTTATGTATTTGCTTTAGTAGTATTACCGTTGTTAGCCAGGAAGCTAAACTAATAAATGGACACATTAGCTTAGTGCGGCTAACGGCAGTATGTTCATTGCCATCAAAGCATGTCGAAAACTTCCTCTTCATTCCCCAGTAATACATGACCTCAAGTGGAACACCACTCAACCTTTCTGACAGGAATTTAGGGGAATTTATCCAAAATCAGTTTCTCGTCCGAAGTATTGTGTTAGCTTTGCCTTGCGTAGGCAGATTTAGTCATATCTTGCAAAAGTTTATTAGCTGCAGTGGGTTACTTGGGGAAAAAAACACATAGCAACTTGATCCATGTGAAAGTCGTAGTGAAACTAATGCATTAAGTATTGTTAAATAGAACAGGACTTACAGCTTCAAGTGAATGGCTACAAAGAAGTAAGGACTCCAATGCGACTTCTGGTCATTTGTGGAAATGCTTCCTTTGAGGTAAAAAAATGCTAAGAAAGCTTTTTTCCTGGTGAGGCACCTCATTATCAAAGTAATGCTAGGAAGATTAATTTGAAATATATGTGTGGTTTCTGGAGTAATAGATGAGACCCTGCAATTTCTCATATATATGGGTTCTCTCAACACTCTGTAAATAAAAAAAATATTGAAATTATTTAAGAGGAAAGAAGCTTAAAGAATGCATGAAGAGGAAGTATGACAGAACAGGAGGATAATCCTGGCCTTGAACCTAACCACTGGTTTCCCTACAGTTTCCAGAGGAGGCAAAGGAAGATTAGCCAAGTTGTTCTATTTATATATATATCAGAGTTGAGGAGGTGAGAGATGTAACTGTAAATAGCAGAGATAAAAGAGCCTTGTTCATTGTAAAAGTACCAGCCACAAGGCAATTATAACTGAGAAATGGAAGAATTGTGAGGCTGAATTTCCAAGAAGATTAATGGTGAGATGTCTTGCACTGTGGTTATAACATGCAGGTTTCGGAGCAACGGTTCTTGCACCACCCTTTGCACTGTACCGACGTGGGCATTAGTGATGCCAGCGGTGAACCTGGCTGGAGAACTCGTACACTGGGTTGTGGTGCTGGGAAAGGGAAGAAGCTCTTTTCAGGAACCACAGTTCCATCTGATTGTGTCTGCGTAAGCAGTCGGGCTGCTGGCATACAGGCGACAACCCAGGAACGGGAATAAGCAACCTCTGGATCAAGGGCTTTTTAAATAGCTTTGTCACTGGATGTGAACTACAGCTTTACAATTGGAAAATAGGTTACAAAGTTGTTTTTCTCTTAAGCCTTTACAAATTATCCTGCCTACACAAGACCCACCACCTCGTTACCCCGCGATCAGCAAACTGGTTTAAGAAGCTGAGCTGGCCAAAAATTTTTTTTTGTTGTCTAAGAGTGCTAAAAGAAAGAGGTCATTAGTAAGAATACAGCAATACTAACAATACAGAAAATAGTCTAAGAAGTATTTGTCCTGATAATGGTCCTGCTTTTGTTCTCCTAAATAAAAATGTGAATGAATTTATTATTTAGTGACTCAGTATACAGAACTTCATTGCAGACCAGCAAAGTAGCATCTAAAAGCAAAATACTCAGCTAACTAAAAGCTAGATAGAATAATAACAAAAGCGGGCACCAGAAGTCACAGGGAACTGTAGGTGAGCCAACGCTTCAGTATGCCGCTTTGGCTTGTGCCGGGCATAGTGCTACTGCCTGAAGTTCACTCCAGAACTGTCTCTAACTAGAGTGGTTTTGGGTATTAGTATTAGCGTAGATTCTAAGAATCACAGCTATAAACCTATTGTGGTTTTTCTTTTTTCAGCTTCAGTGACAGCTTTCCATTAGTATGAAAATACTTTGTAGTTTCAAACTTTGTAGTTCAAAGTTTCTTACTTTCTGTAAAGCTCAGAAAGTTCATATATCTGGTTAGGATTTTGTATGCTTAAGACGTATCCGTAAACAGTTCTTGTTTTAAATTTGCCCTGTAATTTCAGGAACAATTTCTAATCCAGGCCCAAGAAAATCACTTCCCAAGCTACTTTATACTCGCCTACTTCTCTATTTGCCTGAATTCATCTGGGCTGTTGTAGGAGCTGTATGGGTGTCAGACAGCAGTGTGCGCTGTGAGAAGACTGTGATAAATGTCATAATTGGGACAGTTATTGCAAGGTAAAGGTGCCTCCCCCCAAATCAAAGCTCAATGGTGTACGTGAATAGAAAATACTGCTTATGTGTTTTGTGTGTGTGTATTGACTTTTCCAGCAGTTGGAGAATTTGATATGTCTGAAATTTATTGTGGTTTCTCACAGAAGGGTTTTCATTATCTATGGAGAATTTTTAAATCTAGACAGCTAGAATGTGTTGGTACCCTTCCCTAAAAAAGCTTGAGGGTAGTAACTAGGTCACTTAACCAGCAGTGAAAAAGGGAACCTTCACACCTCTGGGTTGCTCTTTCCAAAGCACAGAGCTGTGATGTTGAGTTTGGTGCCCTGTGCGAAATGAGCTGACAGCCTTGTTCCTGTGCCTAGGGGACTGAAAGCCTGATAAAACATGCACCCTTAAGACAGTAACGGATGGCATTCATACAGTACTTCATACCTAACTTTGTTTTCTGTCTTTCAAGATCTGTAGTTGTGTTTTCTTGCATACTTGTCGGAGATACCTGGTTTCACAGTCTTTTTATCCCACTTCTGTTTTGCAGCTGGGTTATCATCATCTTTACCATCATTGGAGTTGTAATCGTCTTTGATCCGCTTGGGGGAAAAAAGACGTTTTACCTCACTGATAGTCTAAATCGGAACCTGGAAAGCAGTCAGTCAGGGCAGTTGCTGTATAATGTGAAGAATACTGCCACCAGAGTCTGGGAAAAAAGAATCAGGTTACTGTGTTGTTGTATTGTGCAAGATGATGACCATCGAGTGGCTTTCACAAGTATCGCTGAGCTTTTCCGCACCTACTTTTCAGTAAGATGGAAAGCTTTTTTTAATGTTGTGTTTTGACTTAAAACTGAATTTGCAGACATTGCAATACACGTGTACCTTTGTTCAGCCAGAGGTCCCTGGTACCCTGTACCTTGAAACCAGGTTTTGAGTATGCCAGTTTCAAAATTAAAGGTGATTCTCATACAAGGTGTACAACACTGATTTTTCCTTCCCTTTAATAAAGGGTGAAGGGCTGTGAGAAAACAGTATTCCTTCTCCTTAGGTGTCTAGTCAGGAGAACAAGGTTGAGTTTCTTTTCCCCAATGTGAAGATCTAGGCATTTTTCCTGCTGATCATGAGTAAGGAGTCACACCCATAGCAAAGAACTGGACCACTTTCTGACTGTTAAAAAAATGAGTCCCACAGGATGTTCAGGCAGTCTTCCTATTGTGAGCCGCTTCTGAGCATGTACCAGATTAGAGAGTGCACAATGCAGGAAGCTGATTTTTGGAAACAAAGAGCATCTGTCAAATTGGAGTCCACATAGTGTTGATTTAGCTCAAATGTGTGTCACCTATTGCTTGGGCAGTCGAAGTCTGATGTTGACTTTGAAATCTGTTCATGATTTCAAAACTAGTAGTTCTTGTTTATGGAGCAGCACTTGGGCATGCTGGTTTCTAGCTACAGTCTACTCAGTGGTTTATAGGGGAAAGGCTGTAAGTCATACGGAGAGATAACTGCCCCAGATAGCTGGATAAAATCCCTTCGGCCTTCTCCTATGTAAAATCCTTCTTGGTTGTTTTCAGTATAGAGAACTTTTCACATAGTGGTGTAGAATGGTGATCAATAATGTATGGATCGTTATTTGCTATATGGCTGAGCAGGACCCATGTCGGGTATTTTGTTAAGTGATGGAATTCATGTCTAGTATTGCCATCAGTCTTATTGAAGAAAACGTTCAGTATGTACAGAAGGGGTGGGAGGTTGGATGCTGCAGTGACCTGTTTCTGCAATGCATATTGTATCTCAATGAAACGTATTTATGTAAACGGAAAAAATACAACTCCGTGTGCATTTTCTTATGAGGTAGTTCTACCATGTTGAGATGTGGGATGTTTTTTTTAAACGCTCTTTCATTTCTTTGTACAGGACACTGATCTGGTGCCGAGTGACATAGCAGCTGGTTTGACTCTGCTCCATCAAGAACAAGATAAAATGGAAAGTTGCCCAAAAGAGCCTGAAGAAGTCCTGTGTCATTCTCCATCATCCCTTGTGGTAAGATAGGATTGTTGCAGCCTTTGGTGCAATTACTCTAGGGTCAAATCGAAATGCAGTTCTTTGTGCAAAGGTGTTTTGGTTTGGGGTTTTTTGTTTTTGTTGGTTTGGGGGTTTTGGGGTTTTTGGTTTTTGGTTTTTTTTTTTTTTTACAAAATTAAACACTTATAAAAATTCACAAGAACTTAAGTTACTAACAAATGCAGCGAAAACATCTTGATGAGTTTTCAGTCAAAATATTTGCCTGCTTTTGCATAAGTAGAACTTGTATATGAATGGGGAATTAAGTGCAAAAAGGAACTATTTAGGACATTTGAACATTGCTGAAGAGCTGGGAGAGAAACAGAACAGAGAGAAAATTAATATTTAGTACTGTTTGCATAGAATGGAAAAGCTAGTCTTTTAGTATTGCGGTCTGTTTAAATTATGTCTGCTGCAAATATCCAGACAAGGTAAGAAGCAAAAATAACATCTTTTAAATGCTTGCAGATGATGGGTTACAGTTTGCTAGTTGATTTTTGCTCATCTTCTGTGGTAAAATGCCTTTGTGAATTATTTTACATTCTTTTGGTCTCTATTTCATAGAAGTATGTAATTCTACTTCAACTAATGCATTTCTATCAACTTCCTTTTGGATCCAGCCAATACGATGGGGTGGTACTTCAAAAATCTTTACCAGAGAAATCTGCTACAGACTCTTCAGCTGTTCCTTTGACATCCTTAAGTAACATATTTGGATTGAATGTTGTTTTCAGTATTGAGCTAATCAGTGTATAAGTATTGGAGGATAATGATTTAATGAGAGCTTTTCAAGATTCTTGAGCTGTGTAGCTATGTAAATAAACAGACATTTTCCTGGAATATGAGTGCCTATTTTAGTTCCTCTTAGACCTTGAGATTTTCCTTTTGCCTTGATTTTCACTAGTCTGTGTTCATTTTTTATTCTGGAGCTGCCTAACACACCTTTCTTCCTCTCTCTCTTTCCTTTTCTTTCTGTGTCCTTCCAGACAGATGATTTGGATATCGAACTGGAGAATGCTGCTCACTATATGCTGTTTGCTGCAGCTGCTTATGGCTGGCCCTACTACATATACACCAACCCATTTACTGCACTCTGTAAGCTCAATGGTGACTGGTAGGTTTGATCAAGAGCTTAAAACCACATAGCTGCCTTTTATTTATCTAGCATTAGCAGAAATAAAATAGTTTCAGTAACAGTGATACATTAAATTATATCACTTTTAGGAGTACATGAGCTTGACTGGTAGAGTTATCTTTCACAAATGCAGTAGAAACAAAATTCCAATGTCTTTCCACCCTCAGAAACAGATTAGCTTTTTTTCCTTAGGAGGAGTTTGTGATTGAGATAAATAAAATTCATTTAGCAAAACCACAAAGGAAGAGTTGGAATTAAACCAAACGTTTTAAAATGAGGCTTTTTAGAGCTGCTTTTTGGGCATACATGTATGTATAGAAATAAAAGTGTATCAACAGTTTTCCCTGTCTTAAAGGAATTAGGAAAAGTTATCAGTCTCTCCAGCCTCCGTTTTATTCACTTTGCCCCTTTTACTCAAAAAAATGTTTACCATCAGTGTGGAAGTATGCGTAATGCTGTGTAGAATTACCGTATATTTAAGTGACCACTGACATATGTGACTGTAACCAGGTTTTTTTAACTAGTAACGTAAAATATAAATATAACCTACTGGAATATAAATTACTTGGGGGAAAAAAAAATCGCATAATACAATGGATAAAACATGAGATAAGCCTGCTGTACAGAATTTGGTTTGAATTTCTTTTTTGCTTGTTTGTATTTTCTGTCATTGGCCTGTAGTCTTAAGAATTATGTTCTTATTGCATTTGTTTGCTCTGCTGGTAGTCCTGTAGCAATGGTGTATTTGCCAGTCCTTGAACTGAAAATGTATGGCATGCTGCTCGGGCAAAAACAGGTCTGCGGGCAGAGGTAACATCTTGTATCAGACTACGGTACTATTGAGAGAGAAAAAAAAAAGGAAAAAAAAAAAAAGAGCTTTGGATTCCTGGCAGAAGTCCTTCTGCAAATGTAACTGAGTTTGATTCCTTGAAAGGAAACGTAAAAAATTGGAACATGAAAATTTTTCTCTTCTGTGTTTGTTAGTTGCGGAAATAGACCAACAGATTCTGATATAACTGGCAGTGATCGTCATAACTTTCACTTTGGATCCATCCTAAAAATAACAGGACTGCAGTACAGAGACTTCATTCATATCAGTTTTCATAACAAGGTAAACAATCTGGACAGGCATTCGGCAAAAAAACTTAGTGATTAATTCAGTGAAAGCAAGGGATGAAGTTTCTAGTTTGCCTTCAGCGTTTATAAAGTGCAAGATGCAAAGCCAGGTGAAAACAGGCCCTGAAACATTCGGTTCTGGTGGTTTTATTTTTTCTAATCTAAAGGAACAGCCACAAAACCCGTAGACATAAATCTGTCTCAGTATTGCAAAAAAGGCACTTACAGTAACTTGGTAAGAAAATAATTCAGCTTTTTTCCATAATACAATAGAGAGCTCAATAAGAAAGCTTTTAGAAGGTGAAAACAAATGCTTACTCTTATAAAAGGTTGGTATCTTCACTGATTACATTTTCCCCTCCAGATCTATGAGATTCCATTTTTTGTTGCTTTGGATCACAAAAAAGAAGCTATTGTGGTTGCAGTGAGAGGAACCTTGTCTTTTGAGGTATCATCCATTTGCTATGAACAATTAGCTTTATAGAAATGTGTCAGCTCCTAGTGTCTAGGGGAAATGGTGTTACACTGGCACATGTAAAAATAACTCACAAGTATGAGTCTTCCAGGCTTGAGTTGTAAACCCTCCTGTCCTTGGGTGGGTAACATTCCCTGTGCCACTGGAAGAGATTGTGAAGGGCGGGCAGTGGTAATTCCTTTTCACTGTGAGCGGAGCTGCATTCGTAACGTGTGTGTGTGCAGCTTGGAAATAGTTGCCGAAATCAGAATTGTGATTGCTCTATATATTGGCGTGGGTGGTAGTTTATGGTGGGTTGTGTTTTGTTGCTTACACACTTGGAAGTCGGCTTGGTGATGTCCCTGTGACAATGATGAGAGCACGACCCACCAGCCGTGGAGCCCTGCAGAGGTCTGACTAAAGCTGTCTTGTTTACAGGACATTCTCACTGATCTATCAGCAGATTGTGAAGACTTGACACTGGAGGATGTTCTAGAGAATGGCTTTGTGCATAAGGTGTGTGCAGTCTGTAGCTGTTTATAAATCATCTCAGCAGTAAGAAAGCTGTAAACACCTGGGATCAGTTCGTTAAACAGAAGAGTATTCTCCTTGTGACATGGATCGCACAAATTATTTCAATGACTTGGTTGGTGCATCAAATACTGCCTCTGGAACTGCAAGATAGAATTCGTAATCCTTTATGTCCCTACTAAGGATTCCAAAAACTTAACCATTCCATAGAATCATAGAATGGTTTGGGTTGGAAGGAATCTAGAGATCATCCAGTTACAACCCCCCTGCCCTGGACAGGGACACCTCCCACCACACCAGGGTGCTCTAAGCCCTGTCCAACCTGGCCTTGAACCTCCAGGGATGGGGCAGCCACAGCTGCTCTGGGCAACCCCGGCCAGGGGCTCCCCACCCTCACAGGAAACAATTCCTTCTTAATGCCTCATCTGAATGTCCCCTCTTCCCGTTTGAGGCCATCACCCTTCCTCCTATCACTACATGCCCTTCTAAAAAGGCCCTCCCCAGATTTCTTGTGGGCTCTTTCAGATACTGGAAAGTCGCAGTAAGGTCTCCCCGGAGCCTTCTCTTCTCCAGGCTGAACCCCCCCCAGCTCTCCCAGCCTGTCCTCCCAGCAGAGGGGCTCCAGCGCTCCCAGCACCTCCGGGGCCTCCTCTGGCCCCACTCCAACAGGTCCAGAGGCAAGATTACATATAGCATATAACTGGGGCTCTGTCAGGAGCGTGTTAAAAGAGAAGACCAGCTTTGCAAAAAGAAAGTTGTTCTGTGATGGTGGTGTGTTTGAAGTGTACATGTATGGCACTTCAGATGAGATATACCCTTCTCTTCTAACTTTACATGCTGTCTTATAGGGAATAACTCAAGCTGCAAATTACATCTATCGAAAGCTAATAAATGATGGAATTTTAAACCAGGCTTTCACAATTGCTCCAGTAAGTTACCTTCCAAATAATTTGGTTTGCCAGCAGAATTACACAAAGCTTTTTCTGTGTCCGTCTATGTTTCAGTCTTCTCTTTCTGTCTATAGGAATATAAACTTGTGGTAGTTGGTCACAGTTTGGGTGGTGGAACAGCTTCTATATTGGCAATTATGCTCAGGAACTCTTTCCCAACATTAAGATGCTATGCCTTTTCTCCTCCAGGAGGACTTTTAAGGTAAGTATGAGACTTCTGTTATTTGGTTCTGTGTCTAAGACATAAAAATCTTCAAGGTAGGTGACAAATACGTTAGATGATAACTCTTGCCTTGACTGCATTAAGAGTTTGTTTATACATTCTCCATTAGACTTGCTCCATCTTGAGTTCGGAGCGGGGGTAATATTACAGAATGAAGTATATCTAGTGAATTCTGTCAGATATGTCATCAGAGTTTAAAAGAAATGTTTCAGAAATAAAATGCTCAGCTGACTAGTGTAGTTCAGCCTGTTTGACATCTACACGTACCGTTATAATCAGCATTGAAATTACTCTGTCATCTGTAGCAAGTAGGTCTGAAAGCCTACTGAAGAACTGACTGCAAGTGCTGCTGCCGTTCCACGTTTGTGTTTTTATTTAATGATAATGATCGTCATAAAACTAAAGTGTGCCTATCTAGTATATCTAAAGGGCTTCTTTGTTGTTTTGTTTTTTTTTTTTCTTAAGCAAATCACTTGCAGATTACACTAAGCACTTCATTGTTTCAGTCATTGTTGGAAAGGACCTTGTTGCAAGGTGAGATGGAAATATTTTTAAATTGTTCTTTCAGGGATGCATTAGATTGCAGAGAACAGGAGGCTTTTCTTTACTTTGGTCTATGTGTGTTTAAACAGGTTAAGTATGCCCAACATGGAGGATTTAAAGAGGAGAATAGTGAGGATTGTGGCAAACTGCAACAGACCCAAGGTAACTGAATGCAGTCAGTGGAATTTAGCTGGGTTAAGCCCCAGCTGTAATGAAGTGACAATTGGTGTGTTTATTTTGATCTTGATGATGATAGTTACAATTGTGTTTTGCCACAAAAATGGTTGTTTTTAATCCAGCAACACTTGCGTTAGTCTCTTATCCTATAAATCTGTCTTGTTAGAAATTAAGGTTCAGCAAGACCCAGAAGATATCCGTGCATAACATCCAAGACCTGAATCTGTTTGCTAGTTTTGCTGATAAAAGAAACTATTAAAAAAAGAAAAGAAAGGGGGAAAAACCCCAAAAGAGCTAAAATGATGAAAATGCGGTGAGATTACTTACTTTAATAGCCATTTAGTATCAGTATGTAAACAAGTTAGTGGTTTTATTTAAATATTACTTTCAGGATTTGTTTAGAAAACAAATTTTTCTCTGTTATGGTGTTAATTGCTCACCTCTTTTCTGAAAGTGCTGGAACAGTGTGGTCCAAGATGATACTGGAGGTATAGAGTAGTGGCTTAAAGATTCAAAACTACCATTTCTGAACATCTAAAGTTAAATCTGCTGTACTCACAAGATTTCCATGTAGTCCCAGGCTGAGGAGTCATGTAGATGGCCTGGGTGATGTTGTAAATGCCGAATAAGCTAACGGACAGTTAGAAGTTACAGGTGCAAGCAAACTTAAATCTGCAGAGCAGAATCATAGAATTGTTATGGTTGGAAGAGACCTTTAAGATCATCAAGTTAGGCTAGCACTGCCCGGTTACCACTAGACCATGTCCCTCAGCACCACGTCTACCCGTCTTCTAAATACCCCCAGGGACGGCGACTCCACAGCTTCCCTAGGCAGCCTGTTCCAGTGCTTGACAACCCTTTCCCTGAAGAAATTTTTCCTAATATCCNACCCCAAAAGAGCTAAAATGATGAAAATGCGGTGAGATTACTTACTTTAATAGCCATTTAGTATCAGTATGTAAACAAGTTAGTGGTTTTATTTAAATATTACTTTCAGGATTTGTTTAGAAAACAAATTTTTCTCTGTTATGGTGTTAATTGCTCACCTCTTTTCTGAAAGTGCTGGAACAGTGTGGTCCAAGATGATACTGGAGGTATAGAGTAGTGGCTTAAAGATTCAAAACTACCATTTCTGAACATCTAAAGTTAAATCTGCTGTACTCACAAGATTTCCATGTAGTCCCAGGCTGAGGAGTCATGTAGATGGCCTGGGTGATGTTGTAAATGCCGAATAAGCTAACGGACAGTTAGAAGTTACAGGTGCAAGCAAACTTAAATCTGCAGAGCAGAATCATAGAATTGTTATGGTTGGAAGAGACCTTTAAGATCATCAAGTTAGGCTAGCACTGCCCGGTTACCACTAGACCATGTCCCTCAGCACCACGTCTACCCGTCTTCTAAATACCCCCAGGGACGGCGACTCCACAGCTTCCCTAGGCAGCCTGTTCCAGTGCTTGACAACCCTTTCCCTGAAGAAATTTTTCCTAATATCCAATCTAAACCTCCCCTTGCACAAGTTGAAGCCATTTCCTTTTGTCCCGTCACTGGTTCCTTGGGAGAGATTGACCCTGCCTCGCTACAGCCTCCTTTCAGATTCCACAGAGAGTGATTCAACTGGTACAGATCGTAGTGTTTTCTGTAGTGTTACTAGTGACTTGGGTTGGATATCAGGGAAATAGATATTACTGTAGGGAAAATTCAGAAAGATTTTATCAAACAGGAAGTATGGGGAGCATGTACATACAGTCCTTTTTAATCTTTTAATTGTAGTTTCAGATGATGTGCGTGCAAACACACAACTAGAATAAGTTACTTGAAGAGATGCCAAACCTCAATTTGACTCTCTTTCTTTCTGAATTCAGTACCAGATTTTGCTGCGTGGATGTTGGTACGAAGTATTTGGAGGAGATCCGGATAACTTCCCAACTGAGCTAGATGGTAGAAACCAAGATGCCCTCACCCAGCCACTTTTGGCTGAGGAGAGTTTAATGGTTCATCGATCACCTTCATACAATGCCCTTGAGGACGAATTGCACTCAAATTCGCCACCTCAGTATCCTCATCTGTATCTTCCCGGAAAGATTATCCATATTGTAGAAGAATCCAGCTCTAGGAGGTAAGTACAGTAATGAATACCACTGTCTTGTTTTCCTAAAATCTACTTAAAGCTGCTTCTCACTTTCAAAGGACGTGTTTCCAGCTCTGCTTCTTATCCGCATCTCCAATGCACATCTTTGTTTATTATGCGTTAGCTGGCTTTTGGGTTTTTATTCTCTGCCTCCCTGCTTCTTTCTGTTTCACTTAAAGCCCTGGAAACTGTTACTCTTTACGCCTGCCTTATTCTGCCCACATATTGCATGTGCTTAAGGAAGGATTTTAAACAAAAAAGACTGTTAAGTTCAGCTGTGTTCGCGCTGCACTTCCTACCTGAGCCTGCAGATCTCGCGGGCTTATGTCCTGCTAGTGGTGAAGTGATAACAAAAAACCTAGTTATTGAGTAGGCATGGGAATATTGGTGATGAGACCGAGGCAAAGTATTGCCCATAATAGCAGTCCAGCCAGACTGGATACCAGTTGCCCCAGTAAGCCTTGTGCCCATGCAGCCTCCGCAGTCCTTTGCTCCCTTTTTTGTGCATGTGGGGAAGTAAGACAAAGGCAACAGAAAGGCTGAAACTGCTGGAAGGGTGAGGATTGTGGTTTTATTGGGTCAATGTTGTGTTTAGGGTGGGGATTTTTTGTGTTTTGTTGATGTCAGGGGTTTTTTTGACAGAACAACCTGAAACAGCCCAACAGGCTGGACAGTATTTGATATCCTACCTTGCTTCATTCTGAAGCAGAAATAAGAGCATCTGTAACTTGCACAAGACAATCTTACAGAAGAAAATAAAATCTGTAACTTATAGAAGAGGGAAGAAAAGGGCTGGAGAAGAAATACACTTCTTTTCCTCCCGTGCACTAGATTAATATTTTATTTAAGCTTTACATCTTTAATGTTTAACAATTATAAGACTGGGTTTTTTTTACAAATTAGATACTTTAAACACGTGTGCCCTGGCAGGTTTTCTTGATGGCTGCTCTTCTGCTTTATTGGCTTCATTTCTCTTCCTTCCACAGCACAGCACCTAACCATGTTGGGGCTTTTTCTCAGACTGGCACACAAGAGCCCCCATCATGTACCGTTCTGCAAAATAAAATGTAAAATGCATCATATGTGCAGTATTAAATGTAGCTTCTAGTCTCCTTACTGCTACCACTGTGGCTTATTACCTAAATTTGATACTGTGTGAATAGGCAGTGCTTATCAGCCCTTGCTCAGCCTGTACTTTGAGCAGAATTATGTGATAGTTCCTTTCACTGTTAAGGCACAGTATAATTTGGCGTAGTTCTGCCTTCAGGGACAGTGAAAGGCAGCATTTCCAGCTGTTTCCTGAAGGTCAGATCCAGGTTGTCCCAGTCTTGTCTGAGCCCTTTTATTTGTGTTGGTTTGGGTTTTTTTGTTTTTGTTTTTTTTAGGTTTTGCTCTTCGGATATTAAATATACAGCAAGATGGTCGAATGAAACAGTCTTCAGCAGCATTTTAATAAGTCCCAAGATGATAACAGACCACATGCCTGATGTTGTGCTCAAAGCTCTGAACAGTTTGTCTCAGGAACATGGACCCTGTATTTCTTGTCAAACACAAGAGTGTAACACCAATGTGGTATAACCATAGTGGGAAGCCGAGGTGTGTGTGGGGTTTGTTTTTCTTTAGTGCAGGTTTCAAGTATTCAGGGCACATTCCACTTTCTACGTAAGTGGATTTCAGTACTTTTCTCGCATTGCATAAAATAAACAAGGGCTTTAATGCCCTTGCCTCTGCAGCGATCTCGAGAAACATTATGCAGGTTAAAGCACGGAGTCTGCATTTACACTGAAGGTTGAGCTCTTACAAAAATGGAGCAGTAAGACAAGCTCTGGCTCTGCCTATGGACGCTGGTGCACGAGCCGAGGTGGCGCTGGAACACTCGACCAAAGCAAGGGGGACGGTTTGGCCCAGGGGTCAGAGCAGAGCCCTGTCAGACCTTAAAAAAAATAAAATCTAGTTCTGCTTCAGAGTCACTTCATGCCCTTGTCTTGGTGCCCCGAGACCGAGCGTTGCAGAAGGGCGTGCGATAAAGGCAACACTGTCGCCCCGGAGGCTCCGCCAGCAGCAGCTGGAGGTGGGTGCGGGGGCTGCCCCCGTTCAGCCGTGCCGGTTGATTGCACTATTTTTCTTACGGATTGTGGGAGGAGGGGGGGAGAGGGTGGTTAAATGCTGCTTGGATATACATGTGCAATACTCTCTGATCTACCTGTCATTTGTATTTGTTGATCCACATGACTACTTTTATTGATTTTAAACTAAACTAATACTATAACTACTTAATGAGAAGAAGAAATATTTTGTTCATGCCCTGGAAACACCGTAGTCACCAGCCGCAGCTCTGACTGCCCAGAGGACCGATCTAATTCTGCCAGAAGTACATAACCAGTTGTACTCATTTTAAAAAAGTGGAGTCCATGTTTCTAATGTGCAACTATTTTTTTTTTTTTTTAAGGTTCAGCAGCATTTCTTATTTTAAAAACATTGACAGAAATAAGTAAAATTAGTAAGTGTGTGGATGTTCTTGCTGTGATACTTATTATGGAGACAAAATAAAATGCAGCCTAAAAACCCATGACCCGTGTCCAGGTACGCTGGCGTGAGACCCCAGGTACTACTTGAGCTGTGGGGAGAGGTGGGTGCCCTGCAGCAGGTGCTGCCCCCGGGGTACCACAGCATCCCCCACCTCCCCGTGAGCACGGCTGCACCTCTCACATGCAAAACCTGAGGCACTGAAGCACCAACAACACTGCTCCCGAGCCCTCAGTTCACAAACCCTTAAAGCCACACTTTTAGAGGAAAACACATAAGCACCCTTGTTTGCATACAATGGCATGAAACAGGTATTTTTCCCCCCCAGTTGTGAGCAGCTTTAACACCCTGCAGGAGCAGGGGCCGGGCCTAGTAATAACTGCCAGGAGAAGGCAAAGCCCCTGCGGACACCTCACCCCGAACCGTCTCTAGTCCTGGTTCTCCCCGGGGCAGCGCCTGGCTTCACTCCCCAGCCACAAGGGGACAAGGACACCCCCCTGCTGTCGGCAGCGGCGGAAGAACAGCGTTCAGGGGCAGAGGAATGAGACACTTGCTCAGAAACTCAAACACGACCACACAAGTGATTCAAGGATTTATTAAGTCATACATGCAAAACATACTGCTAATTGCATTAGCAAAAGATCAATGTAAAAACTTCCACAATTTTGCAACTTTTTATTTTTAAGTTTTGCTTTAGTGGTTGAAAGGGTGTAGTTCAACATCGTATTCCTGCCAGTTTAGGATGTACAGAACATTAGCACTAGTTTACAGAACCGCACAGACCCAAGTTACCGTTACGCACTCTGCTGCACATGTAGTGACACGAGAACAGCTGCCTGCGTTAGTAACATTACAATGGCGGGGATGTCTGGCAAATCGTGATACCGGAGAAGATTCATAGTTTGTAGAGGTTTAAAATATAAAAATTACTAAAATGTGTAAAGCTGCTTCACATGATTTTTACACCTAGTTAATAGACTAAAAGCTCCTCAGAAAGCATATAACTTACTGGGTCAGAAGAAACAGGAAAATAAGGAGGATATGCTTGAACATTCTACTCTAACAAAAAAAAAAAAAAAAAAACACCAGGCAAATTTCTATCATCAGAAAGGTTTTAAAATACAAGTTATATCGCTCAGTAAGAAGAGATTCTACAGGAAAAGCAGTTACTACACAACAGTTGTGGGAATGACTGGTTCGGAATTGTACCTAAATGAATGCCCTACGCAAAATTCATGGAAATTTACCGATGAACACCAACCTCTTCCACTACTGCACCTCTGGGAAAGTGGTCCCTGGTTTCAACCTGCACTGAACATCAATTCGGTTTCAACGACCCTGGCAGTGTAGTGTAACTCATCCGTACGGTGTCAAATACTGTCTGGCACTACCCTCTCATCCAACCCAGTATTTCATTTATCCACTACAATACAATGCTGTCGAAAGGACTAGATACACTTCAGTAAGAATAGTTATTTATTTATTTTTTTAAATCACAGCAGCAAGAACTAGATTGCAACCAAGCCCTTACCAACAATAAAGCATTTTACACTGTGACTCGAGGGTGTCAGTCATTGTCAAAGATTTAGGTTCGATATACAACGCTATTCAATGACTGTGGGTTGAAAAAACATTTAATAATAAAACACATTAGAGTGCAGTGTTCTGCTAATTATATCGTACTGTTACTGTGAAAAACTAGAAAGTGTTTTTGCATTTCCTACCAGAAATTAGAGTCATCTCCAAGAATCTTTAAAAAACAGTTTAGTGCTTAGTGTTCATAGCACAACAATGCAACTTAGTTCAGATAGTTTGGCAACACTCAATTGAGCAAGAATAGGATTTTAAAAATAAGGCTTTACGTAGGTTTGTCTTTTCACGAGTTTGCTTTTAGAAGAATGCAAAGTAACTTTCATACTTTAAACAAGTGAAACCATTAAATTGTTTATCGGTTCAAGAATTTATGGAAGAGAACTAATTTATAACAGAAAAACTTGGCATTAAGTGTGAATGCTCCATTGTTCCGAGCAAAGCACAGGGTTTGGAGTGGGGTGGGGAGGGTAACGTTTACAGCAGCAGACATTTTCTCTTCCTCTTCTTTACAGGAGGGGGGCACAGAACTGCTCGGATAGCTTCGTCAAACACTGTCTTGAGGCCCCGCTGCGTAAGTGCTGAGCATTCTAGGTATTTCACTGCACCTGCGGAAAGCAGAAAGGCAATTACAAAGCTGGCTCCCACAATTACAGCAGCACTGCTTCTAGCTAACTCCACAACAAAAGCCAGGCATTTATTTTAATTAATGTGCAACATCTTCCACAAATAAAAATTAGATCGAGCCAACAATAGCCCCGCTGCTGTCATACCGATCTCTTTTGCCATGGCAAGGCCCTGTGGGTAGGTGATAGGAGTCAGCTTCTTCTCCTTCAGCTTTTCAATAGTGTCCTTATCATCCCGGAGATCGAGTTTGGTACCCACTAAAATGATGGGGGTGTTGGGGCAATGGTGCCGCACCTCAGGATACCACTGCAAAGGAAACGGTGTAGGTTGGGGGGGCAGGTTTCCACCAAGGCTCTCGACCGTGACAACTGAGAGGCTCCCAGCCCTTCTCACAAGTCAGGCAAAGAGCGAGGGGAGAATGTCAGACCCCACTAAGGCGCTACTAGAAAAAAGCATATGATTGTAAAACATTTTTAAGGAAGCCAACAGGTATTTCCATATAGTTTAAACATTTACCCTATTAAGGGCTGTATTTTCCCTGCCCACCAGGAAAGCCCTGATCTGCACTTCCCCCACTCATGGAGACCTCCTCTCATTCCTGAAGTCTCCACCGCACCAGGCAGCTGAGCTGGCCAAGGCCCTGAGAGGCTGCGACAGCAGCAGAGCACGTGCCAGAACGTGCTGACCCAAGAAACAAGTGGCATCAACCTCAGTTTTACATGCATTTGTTTTTTAAATATTTTTCTTTAAATTGCATTAAAAGGTAAGTTCCTGTTTGTGATCTTATCTGAACACTCTTAAACTATTGTTATTCTATCAATGCATTGAGGAACAATTTGTACATAGTGTTTCACGTGCCCTTAACTTCCATGACTTACAAGTCAGGCAAATGGATTTCTGCCTTTCCAAAACACATAACACATTGCTACCAAAAAGCAACTTCAAAAAAAAAATTAAAATCAGCTAATATTTTCCAGGCACTGCTGTAAAGTGAACGGTATGTTGGACACTTAGAAATAAAGTTATACCAGCTTGTACTTACCTTAGCACGGACATTTTCAAAGGAAGCGGGACTCACAAGGGAAAAGCAGATCAAGAAGACATCCTACAAAGCAAGCCGACAGAAGTTAGCCCAGCAGAGCAAGCACTGTAAAATCTCATGAAAAGGCCAATATCACCAGCACCTATATCACGCGGTCGTGTGTTTCTCACTTGTAAAAGGCCAGGCCAATGCTACAGCGGCACGTGACAAAGAGAAGTAGCTTTCCCTGGGGGAAATCCATTCCCAGGCAGCTACAAGCAGACACAAAGAGGGGGGAAACCAACAACAAATTGATTGTAGTCAAGTTTATAATCAGCTCTTGCAGTAGCCAGTAACTAAGAGACTAATACCATTGCATTGCAAGCTTTTTCCCCCCCTAAATGTCCTTTCTTTTCCCTCACTGACATTCAGGTGAAACAACCCAACCAAAACCACTTCAGATCCTTGACAAACACAGGAAGCAATGAAGACTCTGACCGGCTTCTAAACTGGGGCTGGATGCTCTTCACAGACCTCTAAGTGATTTAAGCCTTGAATGACATGTAACTCATCAGCATAGGATGTCGCAAAGCGGTAAGCTTGGCACCGATTGTTTAAATATAAGTATACTGTCAATATGCGAGTCTAAAGTAGTCTTAAATTGCAAAGGCAAAGTATACACTATGGAATACAAAAATTATGGTGATTTCTACAATTATTACTTCCGTGCTCAAATCAGAAGAATCTTGTAGAACTGTCACTTCTACTGAATGTCAGCACAAAAAGATTTCAGAATTTCCCCTATAACCAAATTAGGATTGAGAAGGGCATCAAAAACCTCAAAGCTCCCTCCTTCCCGTTCTAAATAATGAGAAAGAGAGAACAGTGAGTCTTTTTAGGGATCTTAGACGTCTCGCTCTTCAATGGAAGGCAAAAGGAAGACTATGTAAGAGCAGGTAAAAACATTTCAGAGCACACGTTTAGACTAACTGCTCTACAGTACACACTCCAAAAAACAATGGGCTTCATACATGACACACTGTAGTCTACAAACATTCAGAATAACCACAAAATTTTCTCTAAGCTGATAAAGATAGTAATCTTGCTGTATAAGCCAAAAGAATCTCTCAAATAAGCCCAACCTTCCCCAACCTACCTCTGCATCCATACTTATTCCACTATCAAATGTGTTAAAGAATCAGGATTTCAGAATGTTAGTTGATTGTGCTGCATTTCAAGGCATTTTGTTAGGTCAGCATCTGACATCTGCACTGCTAAGCACTTGCAACCCAGTTGTTCATGCATCACCCCAACAAGTTTCCATAGCAGCATCCCAGAAGAAAAAAGAAACAACATCAAATAATGTGATACTATGGCCACTACTTCTGTTTTCCAATTCTGCAGGTTTGTGGTAACTGAAGTTCTGCACGTTACGCAGACTCTCTCCTTTCCTAGCTCCAGAGATCAAAAAATTCAGTGTAACCATGAGGAATTATTTGAAGGTCTCGGGTGTCTTGCACACTACCAATCTTAATAAGTAGGAGGAAAAGTTATTTATTTGCAAGAAAAGTTTTAGTCTTAGCAACTCATATAAAAAGATTTGCTAACACAGTTCTCAGCTCTAGCAACTAGATAGTTCCAAGAAAAGTAGTTGTTTAAAAAAAAAATAGGGGCCAATTTATCACTCTCGTAAGCAAGACGACAGAACTTGGAACTGAAGCTTAAAGATTTACATACGGCAATAGGTTGATCTGTCAGACTGGAAGATAGATTCTTACCATTGGTTCCTCCAACCTAGTAACAGTAGGAGATAAAGTTACGCCTCGTGGATTTAAGGGAAAACACTCTCAGTCAGTGACTTGTGCTCACAAATATTCACAACATGGCTTTTCTTCTTAAGAGGAACGCCGCCCTGTAATTCAGCACAACCAACTCCCTGCATCCAGACCAGACCACCAGACCTCCCCCAACACCTGCAAATGTCTGTCTGTACTGCCAGAGGAAACTTGCAAGAGCAAATCTCTCATGGAAAGCATCCTCCTAACTTAATTTTATTTTGGTTTGGTCTCCTGAGGAAACAAAGTTAACCACCTTTTCTGTGCCAAGGTCTTCCTTCCCCAATTTTTTTAAATTACTGGTATATTTCGAATATATCCAGGAAAAGGTATTAAATTCCTGTATACTTTAAGGAATAAAATAAAAAATGAGTAAGGGAAAAAGATACACTACAGCCAAGTCCTTACTGTGAATCTAACGGCTGTCGAGCTGCTGGGTGGCTAATTGAGATACACACATTGGCCAAGTAATCGGCCATACCTGCTTTCACCCTGCCTGGCGCAGAGGGAAACAGAGGGCCACAAGAACACAAGGGGTGAGTTCTAAACAGCACATGAAGGAAGGCGGAGGCTCAATACAGATCCTAAAAAAGAAGAGTCAGGCTTCATCAGCTCCACTGTTCTCCTCCTCTGTGCTTTTTGTTACTTTTGTGGGGGTTTTTTGTCCCATGAGCGACAATGAATCTTACACACTGCACAAGTCTAAAATCTGAAGACTACTTCACAAGAAGTTCAAGACTTACCACTCTCTCTCATTTTCTGCTGTAAAAAAAATCCAAGTAACTCAAAGTACTTCAAGCCTTCACTTAACAGTTATACATGCCTGTACAGAAGGGATTTTTTTTCCCAAAAGTATCCTTAGATTGACATGGAATTCTTTTGGAGTCTATCAGAAAGCCACAGTTATTCTGGCAGGCTGAAGACATGCACAAGCATTCTGTCCCTTTGTCATAGGGGAGGAACAATATTCTCCCTTACAGCGCCGCTTTCTTACACTATTGAGTGATCTTTCAACATACCTTTTTCTACTCTGAGGTACTTTTTTGGAAAATATTTGTACAATGTTAAGTAAAGCTTAAGTTTTAAGTATCTTATAAATATCTAAGTATTAGAGAAAAACAGCTTTCTATTGACTGTCTTCCTAGGAAGGGCAGATGCTTCTGGCATTTCTAGTAGAGTTGCCAGTCTACCACTGGCAACTTTATGTTCATCTTGGGTATTGTAACTGATGGGAAAGCATAACTGTAAGAGTTAGTGAGCAGTGAATTAAGGAGAATTGTGAATTAAGACCGCTTACTAAAAAAAAAAATAATAATCACCAGAGTTCATTAAATGAGATTCACATTATTCGAGAGCAGTTATGCTGTAGAATAACTGGAACAATTTTGCATTTTACATTATTAGCATTGAATCTATACTTGACAGTTAATAACAAGTAATCAATGCAAAAAAACCCCAAACCCTGCAAATTACCACCTTTCTTTACTTACAGCACCACGTAAAAGTAACTGCTCTGAAGGGACTAGAAAATCAGCCTCTACAAAGATTAACTGTAGCTGAAATTCCACTGGAAAAAGCAGAGCAGATTACTTCAGCATCTTCCTTACACAAGGAAACATGCAGCACGCAGACAGGACTCGACCAGTCGCAAGCACAGGAGGCAGAAGTACGTTTGTGTTGACGTTACGGCACAAGCTACAGTAAGTAATAAAATAGCCACGGGCTTAAGTAGATGTGAAAGCTCCAAGGCAGCCCCAGTCCATACCAGCAGTATCTTCATTCAGTACTGCCTCTTTCACACCTAGAGTATCTGCACAGAGACCAAACACCAAGTGCTTAGCAGTGACAGTGTCAGGTTGCAGCCAAACACCACACCTCAAACCAAAAACAAACCCTACTTTTGGCAGGCACGCTAACCTTTTCATCAATGGACTGACTAGCTGATGGGACTATTCACCAAGGGTTTTTTGGTTTCGTTTTGGGGATTATTTTTTTTTTTTCTTGTTTTAAATCAAGCATTCCAGTTGATTCTAACTACACAAAAGCCAACAAGGATCAGTGCAGGCAAATACACAAGTGTGCAAGTTTCAGCATTTGTACAACTGTACACACAAAGATTATGATATTACATCCATAGCACATGGGACTTAGCTGGCAACAAGTCACTGTTACCAAGAAATACAACTCCAGATGTGACAACATTGACCTTATGTTCAAAAAGAAAAAACCTTTACGTTGGACAAAGCTGTACAGATTCTCTCTAGTTTCACACTGCAGTTCTTACTGTTTGCGGATAGGAGAGTGGGCGTAGTCTGTCATAGTCCTCTTGACCAGCTGTATCCCACAAACCCAGATTGACCGGTTTTCCATCAACCATTACATTAGCAGAGTAGTTGTCAAAACTAAAAAATAAAGACAGAGTTAGCTGAATTAGCTTGCAGTAAGATAGGGCACACCAGGACTTTCTCCTACCGTCATAACTGGAAATGCTGTAAAATCATAGCTTGATTTTAAATAAATATATTTAGATACGCGTATATATAACACCTATATTTGAACCTGCATGAACTAAATATATGTATCTCCTTAAAAGTGTAGGTATGTAATGAAAATCAGCTTCTTTAATAACAGCAAGTTAAATGAGTAATTAAATTTTAATGTGAACAGAAAGTAATTAAAGACAATCAAAAGGCAGGTGCAGGACCCCCAACTCCAAAGGCTGCTGGAGAAGCCCTCATGTCTGGGGTCGGGAAGGGGACAAGGGCGCAGGGGACACAGACAGACACAAACTCGCGGAGAACAAGGCAGTTCTGCAGAGCTTTCCCAGGGGCCACCACGGGGCCCTGTGCAGCCACCGGCCGGGGCAGAGTCCAGCCCAGCCCTGAGAGGCCCCCGCCAGCCCCTGCCCACAGGACCCTGCAGTGCTCCTGGTGCAGCCCAGCACGGGCAGCAGGGCTCACCAAAGTGGAAATCCAGGACAAAATATCTCATACAACGTTAAACGTCGAAACGTGACTTTAAAAACTGCACAAGGTTTCTACCTTCAGTCTCACATTCTATTAGTAGCAGCTGGAGAAATAGTATTTCATAGGACGGAAAAAGAAACTGTTCAGTACTTTATCATCAGACTAATTAAATAATTTAGAAAGCTGCTTCAGAGTCCCTAGAATGCTTCCTTTCCTATGAAAGGAAACATTTTTATTGCATCCTTCTGCTCCCCAGAAACACTGAAGTTGTCCTTTAAATACTAAGCCTGGTGTTGGGTAATGCAAGGAAAAAAACATGCACAACAGACTTAGTCCAGTCTGAACAGAAGTTGTCTTTTCCACTGCTCTTCCAAAGGAAGTGTTGATTTCACTAAGTATGGGAAAGAGGGTGATGCACTTGGCGAGCACTTTCCAGTCTTAGTGGGACATTCAGCAAGTTAATCTGTCTCATTTTGTAAGATTTTTGAATAGAAGATACAAGAGCAACAACCAAGGAATTCCTAATGACGACCGTAGGTAAGAAAAAAACTTATTAATCCTGATAATCAAACCGCCCTCCAATGAAATATCAAACCAGGGGCCAGTAGAGGCATAGTTTATCTCATCACTACTGTAGGTGCAAAGGTTTTAATGACATGTTAAGTCTAAACTAAGTTCACTGGAAACACAAGCATACTGTAATGCAAAAATCTGGATTTAACACCAAAAAAACGTAAACAGGAGTCATTAAGAGTAATTAATTAACGAGGCCTTGGAAGGGTAATTAAATTCATCTGCAAATCTCCTTAGAATGTACTTTGTTATCTGAAAAACTCATCAATATTTACGGACAGCAAGATAGCCAGATAAATATAGACATGTGAAAAGGGCAAAGCAGCTGCTCTTGTATAAAACACCTCCCCACAATAGGCCCTCGAAAAGAGAACTATATCAATACTGATACTGGGAAATCCTTACATGCATGAAAATGGGAAGCACCAAAATAAATGAGTCCCCACAATCTTGCCTGAGGAGCTCAAGAGCTGCAGCTGGCTCAGCACAGGATTGGCAGTAGCACAAAAAGCAGGAGGAACAAATGAAAAAGAAATCTCTAGTCACGTAAACCAACTATTTCTGACTACAATACAACGTCTTACGAGCTGTTCAGCCTTGGGACTGCTTATTATGAATGACATTAAAGACAGAAATAACACATCTTTTAAAGAGAACAGCGCCTGATGGAGTGTCAGTAAGTGTTGGTCCGCACCAAGCCAGGCCTAGAGGGAGGGCACAGAGGGCCAAGCCTGACGGCGCGCTGCGGCCCCGAGTGCTTCCCCTTACACACACTCAGACACTCAGTCGAGCATTTCAGCTCGCAGCCAGTTCAAACAATTCCGATAAGGAGTCTGGAATGGCAGTAAGCGCGGAGAAGTTGACATAAATGAGTTCTTAGGATTCTGTAAGTACTTACACAGTGGGTATATATTCTCCAGGAAATGCATTGGTCGTGTAACTGATGAGTAGGCATGTTTTACCTACAGCACTGTAAAAAGAGAAAGTTCACATGTAAGCCACATTCACCTTGAATAATGGAAAATAATATTCCTTTTAGGGGAGAAGACTGATTACATCCAGTCATCTACAGAACAACTGAGCCTCAGTAGTAACTACTGTGCAGGAAGACAACCGACAGACAGACTGTAGCCTGAAGATTACTGGCAATGAAGACACACCTAATATAAACATCCATTTTATGAAGTGCTAAATTATCAAATTTTGTTAATCTTTAGACAAAAAAAACCCCACAAGTATTAGTAAGACTACTAACATCCACTAGTCACCTGACTGAATACTCATCAAGACTGCCTTACTCCAACTCCCTGAAATTAGAAAAACCTGAAAAGTGTTTCCAGATACCCTCTGCACAATTCCAAAACTGTTCTTTTACGAAGAATGGTATACTTGTGCATAAGTAAAGTTTGAAAAAGCTTGAAAAGTATAATTTCTTAACACATCAATACTTCTGAGTATTTGAGGAACAAATACAAATGATAATCCTCACAATATTTATTGCTACTGCAAAATGACTCCCTGCATGCACTTGTCAACTATTCAAACATTTCATAAACTGATTTATAAATAAATTACTTTCCAATACTGGAGAACCTGGAACACTGAACGTTACCCCACCGATCTAATTCTGAACAGGTTCAAATGGGAGCAGGACAAGGTTCTGTTCCAGGCTTCTTTCAAAACTCTGGGAGCCAGCTCCTTCCCTCACCACCCTCCTCCCCACATCTTATCCCGAGCCAACCATTAGATTAACGACACCGCTGAATTTTTGTTGCAGTTTCAATTAGAGGGTTGGAAAACTTGAAATTGAACTGTATTTCTTTTTTTAAAATAGACCCTGCAAAGAGTGTTTCTGACCCTGCAGACTGGCTCCCATGCTTGCTTCTCACTTGAAGCGCCCAACTGAGCGACTCCAGCAGCGAGCGTGCAACCGGTTCCTCAAAAGCAGCAGTGCCCAGAGAGCCCCGCCGTCTTCCCGATCGCGCTTCTCAAACAGGGCAACTCCCATCCGAGGAAACCTGCATTGTCTTGCAGACATTTTATCACAACAATTCGCTCACAGCAAGTCTGCAGTAACTTTGAAACTTTACTGTATGTACACTTACAATCTTGCCATGAGGTTTGACTCACGAGCCTCCTGAACTAAATCTTTCACAAGCTGAAGGAACTCATTAAAGTTTTAGTCTAGAACTACAGTTAATATTAAAAAAAAAACCAGACAACCAAACCCAACACAAGAACCAAATGCTACTGCTAAAGATATCCTATTATCCTTTAGCTTCTGCAGAATAAAAAACACACCTCACAGAAACAAGCTTTAGTCAAGAGCTTACCAGCTCTCCAGATGCAAAAATTCTGAGGCATTCATATCTGAATCCTACTATTTATCTTCCACTCATTTCACTGCATTTCTTCTCCTGCTTTGCAAGCACATGGACTGTCCCTTCACTTACCAAAGACCATCTTCAAAATGTTATTTTAAATGATTCGACATTCAACATTAACCACCCAGCCTTACTTAGCGACTCATCATTTAAGGCAGGTTAAGTAAATTTGAGTTTCGTCACAACTATGAATTACCATGTATGTTGTAGCTCAATCTGTAACGTCTCTCCATTAAATTTTAAGCAGTTCCATACTGCAACAGCCCAAGAAGTTATTTGATAGCAGCATCTAACAATGTTACCTTAAACGCCTGAGCTACAACAGAGCCGCTCCCGTGTGCAAAATTATCAGGGATTTTATCCTAGGTGCCTGTTTTTCAATTATAATTTTATGTTTCTGAACTGACACCTAGCATAACATTCCATCTGTTGCAACTCTCTGATCATACCATGCATTTTTCCACGCTACTTTTCACACCTGGCTTCTAAGGAAACAAGATGCCAGCTCCTTGCACAGTCTGAAATTCCCCCCCCCCCTTCCATTTTATCAAGCTACAACAACAACAAAAACAAAGGATATTTTATTCTATTTTTGATAAGTACAATCCCTGCACACTTTCCTCTACTAACAAGGTTGAGATATACTTGTGCTCAGAAATAGGAGAGGGATTTACCACTCAAAGACTTCTGTGGGAAAGACTCGGGGAGCAGCATGACAACACAGCTGAGCTAATTTCGCAGCTGCCAGGAGGAGATCCCATCTTACCTCTTGCACCAGCACTCATTGACTCCGTAACAAGCCAGCACAAGAAGTTAAGGAAAGCTGTTCACTCCGCCTGCCCCGTCAGGACAACTTGCTATTTTAGCTCCCCAAGCTACCAGTTAGATCAGTTTGAATATATCACTGAGTCACACTCACACCACTATGAAGCAGGCTGTGCTGGTCCACCTTATAGAGGACAAACGTGAAAACCTTCCAAATACTGTGAGCAGCAAAAGCCACCTTCTTTGGGAAACTTCTTGAGGCCCAGAGGCCACAAGTTCTCAGGCTTCTAGAGCCCGTCTGGTCTGACACTTCATTTTCCTGCAGTAATTTCACTGCACGTAATTTAAGCTTCTAACAAACTAATGTTGAACTCAACGTTTTCAGCAGTCGATCTAGAACTTTTCTCTGCACCCAGGCCCCTTTACTCATCTTGCACTGAAACTGGTGAGCCTGCTCTGGCTAATCAAAACAGGGCAGGAAGGAGGTGGTGAGAGATTTCATTCCGAGCTTAGAAGTGCCTGTCACGTGTCTCTGCAGCAGCAATCAGCCAGAGTCATTTAAACAAGAAAAAACACGTTCAACAACCCTGTTTCAGACTCGCTCCCTCTCAGTTTCCTGCTTTCCTTGCCTTTTGGCTCACTGCCCTACAAATCAGATCGTTATGGTCACCCGTCATAAAAATAAATGCTAATGCCTACCTTTATTTATAAAGTACATCCTCCAAGTCCTTTATCAACATTTGTAGACTCCTAACTTCTGTATTAAAGCAACTCCCCTAAAGAGAATTCCAACTGTTTGTCAGAGTATAAATCCTTGTACACAAAGGCTAAGAAACTAAAATAACACCAAACCAAGATTAGTCATAACAAGATTTCTAGCAACTACTTAATCATAGCTCTGTCCATGCACTATTACATAAATGAAACTAGTAACATTTGACTGCAATTAAAAATACAGCCTACAGAAGTCCAGCATTTTAACCACTTAGCAGTAAGTGAAGAACTTACAGAAGACAGCACCAAATCCCTTATTGCTTCCAGGTACCATCCGGGAATCACTGTATTTATACAGCCACATATGTATTAAAACCTGAAAACAAACATGTCATCTCTTTCCTGGCCTTATTTACGCTGAAGAGTTTTATTAAGTTTCCCCAGTGTTAGAGCCGCTCGGAGCCATGTTATGTGATAGCCACTGAAAATGCTGCTGGATGACCTGCACCAGCATTTCTTCCACTCTAAAGGCACCAGAGCTGCACAGATGGTTGAGAGTCTCCTGCTTTCCTGCAACTAAAAACTAACGGTGAGAATTTAGTTTCCATTTGCAGCCACGGTAATGGAGGCCAGCTGAAGTACTTCCTGGTTTCATCCCAGAAACACCCATTTCTGCAAACAGGCGGCAGCTTTCATAAAAAGCTTTGATTATGTGATCCACCTGAACTACCTCCCTAGCAGACATGACGCACGACAGCTTGGGTCTTCACCTAAACGTTAAACAGCAGCTGAGATTTCTCTGGTACCATCCTCAGACCAAAAGTTCAGTATTTTTGCTATAGTAGGTTTAGCTCTGCCAGATAAGCTGTCTTCGTCACTATGACACACCCTCTCCCAACTATGCTGTTCAGTACCTACAATACTACTTTTTTTTTTTAAAAAAAAAAACTTTACCCATTCAGTATCACAGGTTACTAATTTTCAAGTCACTGCGCTCTCCACAGATCGCGCTGGGGAGACCCGAGGTGTTCAGCATCTTACACAAACACTGCGCCACGCTCAATACTGCACTGCTCCCTGCCTCCAACACCCTACCAAATCAAATACAGCACGGCTTTAGCAGACAAGGTCTCCAATTAAGCAGGATTCCAAACAGAGGCTCTTAATTCACTGCTCTTGTTCTTACAGTGTTTCTACAATTAAAAGACGCCTACAAAAGAGAATGAGTTTTGACCATTTCTGTGGCACCTAGTAATCATTTCTCCAAAACGCAGAACTTCCCCTAACGTTACATGGGCATCACTGGAGATTTCACACCACTTAACAGCTGCCTTTTTAGTGAGAAAACAAAAGCTGCTAAAAATAACTCACACCAATGCTTTTTCCTCAAGTGTCAATCAACAGCGATTCCTGCAGTTACTCAAGCGGATTCCTCTTCATCTGTCCTGCGCATTCCTGCCGCTTTATATCATCAAGAAGTCAAAGCAACAGTTGCCATTTATTTTTCCCCCAACAATCCTCACAACGAAGAAAAAAACCAAGGGCAAAATATGATAGCACAACCAGCATACATGCCACGTTCTTCTAGTCAAATTGCTTGTCCAAACAGCTACCAGTCAAAACTCTAAGAACAAAGACGAGTTACATATGAGAAACAGCCTACTCATTTACAAATTAAAAAAATAATAATCACACAGGTACCTCTACAGCTTTGTTTATTTTGTTCCTAGCAGCTCTTTGTGGAGGGTACATAAAGCAATACTTGAGTTTTATATTACATGAGCAAATCTTTAACTTGTATTGTTTTACAGAAACACTGAAGCTTTAGCCTTATCTAAGACAAACATTACACATTTCCTAGAATACCTGTAATGCTTGAACTTCTGAAGCAGTAGCACAGAGAAACACAAGTAGTTAGGCATTTTTTTAAAAACACTGAATGGAGAATGATACAAAGCTACCAAAAAATGAGCAACAGTACCTGAATGGAACCTTAAGAGAGATTTGTTTCTAACTAAGGAGGATGGAAAACAAACTATAGTATTTTGCTCACACATGCACAAAACTCAGATAGAACTACATTACCTTGATTTCCAAGACAAAGAGCAATAAACACGTTTGGAAGTGGGATGGCTTACAAAGCAAATGACAAAAAAGAACTGATTTGTTGAATGAACTACTGAACATGATATAGTTTGTGCTGAGTTCTCAAATCCAGTGGAGGAAGTAGACTGAACTTTTTTCCCCACCCTAACATGATGCACCACATTTATTTACAGCCTTGTCACAGACAACACAGTTCAGCTGAATTAAGAGAAATTATATTAACTGCAAAGAAAATTTGTCAGGTTTAAAATCAAATTAACTGAAAGAACAGTCCATAGTTACCCTATCTAGCATCAAGGAATTATATTACTATGAAAAGTCTTCATTTGTCAAGAAACTACTTTCATGTTCGTGTTGCTCAAAATCTCACACAGCAAGTCAAAACAAAGTTGTCACACATTGGGGATTCCACATGTTAAAGAACAAAACAAAAAACTCCTTACACGCATAACTTGAAGATTAAGCCACCATGTGAAGTTACAGACAGTGGCAAGACCATTTAGCTACGCTTCACCCCTCTGTCATCCACAGAAGTTTGCTGTGATACCAATTATGCTAAGCCTACACTGGGATTTTTGTTTCTCCTAAGGAAAAAAAAAAAACACACCACTCTCCAACTGCATAAGACAAGTCTTGTTTTCCAGCTGTCCTGTGATATTCCCCTGAGCTCTGACATCCAATAAGAGAAAGAATGCCTCCGAGTTGATCGGAATAGCATCACGGAGAACATGCAGAAGCAGCAAACACAAACTCTATCCCCACCCCAGTCCCAGCATTCCTCCTGTTGAAATACAACAGCTAAACTTAGAGAAAGCACCCTCAAGTTTTTCCACTTATAAGTAACACCGCATTAGAACGCTGTAAGTGTAACAGCTCTTTACAGACATGTATCGTTAATTATTTGTATTTGAAGTGCTTCCTCAGTTTCCTTTAGCCAGGAGCCTGACCAGACCAGCCGTACGCTCGCAGAAAACCAGTCTCTGCTCGCAGGGTCTGCGACGTGCCCAGAGCCCAGCACGTTTCACGTGGCTTCACCCCAGCAATCAGCCGTCAGAAATCGAGCCATAAACAGCAACGAGAAGCGTTTGTCACGCTCACAAAAGACATTTCAAATCAACGTTAAGTTTCCCATGTCATTAAAAGCGCAGGGCTCGGGGTTTTGTGGCTGTTTGTTTGCTCTTCCCCAGGCACACCTCGATTACCTCACGGCAGCCCCCGGGCGCGAGAGACGCTCCGGGAGAGCCGGCGGCCGTCCCCGCCGGGAGGGACGGGGCGCTCCCCCCGCGCCAGGCGGCCACTGCCGCCGCCAGCCGCGCACCGCCCGCCGCCACCGCGC
>VZSF01010386.1:71660-92619 GCA_013398295.1 Chionis minor | reverse complement strand
TAAGGCCGCGCAGGGCTGCGGCGGGGAGGGCGCAGGGGGGGCCGTGCGTAACAACGGCACCGCGCGGGAGCGGCGGCTCCCGTTCGCCCCGTGCCGCTGCGGCCTGGGCCCGCTGCCGCCGAGCGCGGAACTGGCGGACGCAGCCCGGGCCCGGGGGCGTTATCGGCTCCGCGGGCGGGGCCCGTGGGCTCTGTCAGAGCTTTGCCTCCGGCTTAACGGGCGAGAGACGCGCTGCGGGCTGTGCCAGCCGCCTGCTCCGGCCACGGGCTGGGCGCTCCCTTCCTCCCCCTACGCCCGGCTGTCGCGAGCGCCCTGGCAGCCGGCTGGTGGCCAGGCGCTGACAGACGAGTCTGGCTGCAGACGGTGCCTTGTAAAAGGTAAGCTGAAATGGGAAGAGGTCAAAATGTGGCGTCTCACGTTTTTATTTCTGGGACTCGTCTTACAGTGCTGAAGCTGGAAATGGAGCCACGCTGCCAGGCGTTGCGCACGCAGCTTAGTAACCTTGGTGGTAAAAACGCTTTGCCTTTGCTCGTTATCTGTGTTGGCACGTAATGGTTCTCGGCTAACGGCACCAGCCTGGCATCTGGCCGCAGGGTAACTAACACCGTCTCGCCGTGCTGGGGCAGCCGCTCTGCCCGGTTCCCTTTGGGAAGCTGTGAACGGGGTGCTGTTGATTTCCAGCGCTGCGTGTCTGATTTCGGCATGCACATCAGTTTACAGGAAGGTTACTTTAATATTTGCCTGCAACGTTAAGCCTCTGGTCAGTTACAGTCTGCATTTATATCGGTTTAGGGAAAATCATACTGTTACCCAGCGAATCTCTCTTAGTGCTCCTTTGCTGACTCACTTTGATGGCTGTTACCAAAAGAGAGTTTATAGCAGATTAAACTGAAACTAGTGAAGAAAGTTTCTACTTGGGCAAAAAGCAACTTCTACTTTATCTCAAGCAGCCTGTAGGGAGACTTGTCTGTTTGGACTACTGTTTCTTCCTGCAGTTGGGTTATTTTTTTCTTTATGTTAATTTTTTTTTAAAAATTATTTTTCCTGTATACTGCGCAGCAAGAAACTGGGGTAGTAGTATAATAACTTCCTGCATTCTTTCTCTTTAGGTCCATATCGAGATCCACTGACTTGTGACTCGGTGAGCTGCTCACACTGTGTGCTGCAACTGGAGTCAGCCACGCTCTTCTTCAAATTCAGCCCATCGTGAAACAGCACGGCCACGCTCGTCCCCTCTAGAACTATGAAGAAAGAAGGCTTAAATCAGAAACGAGGATGTGACAGTGGCCCGGATCATCACAGGGCAGCAGCTCACCTGACACACGCACATTCCGTGTTGAACAATTCTCACAATCATAGTAGCAGTTTACAAAAAGAATCTTTTAACACCAGGAATTGTTCTCTCTTTAATAGTATACCTCTGCCTTCTGTTGGCAAGGAAATGTCTCTGAGTTTGAGTGAATCAGCAAGGAGGAACTCCAGTGCAACTGTTCCTTGGAAGGATTCATTTCATCTGCGTTTGTCTTCTGGAAAGGACGGCCTCGATAGGGTTTCTCACTGCATTAATAGTATTTCAGCGATGGCCTGGCTGGAGGAAGCTTGTAGTTTTGCTGGAGACTTTAGCTCGTGCTGTCCAGGAGACAACTTCGTATTTTTTGCACATTTCTGGCTGGGAAATTTACAGTATAATAAAACCCTGCAGTTTCTGGAATTAGAAATGAGCAGCAGCAAAGAGAATGAATTGCAGCTTGCATTTCTTAAAGAATTGGAGCTTGGTGGACTTCCTGATCTCTGTTCTGTTCCAGTTGCCTCACTGAATGAGTGTGCTTTGGGACTCTTAAACAGCCAGAAACCGTCGTTTTTTCTTTGTTACTTAGACCTCGTATCATCAGAGCAAACACTTGGATACAAGAAAATGCTTTCAAATATACAATATCTGACTAATAATTTTAACATCATTCAGCTAGTAATTTCTGTTCTAGCTTTTGCACTAGCAGGTCTCTGGTCTGCAGTAGTGAAGGTAAAAGAGTACTGAGATTTTAATAATTATTGTTTTTAACATTAGTAGGAAATGGACTTAACAGGCAAGGTTACAGATCAGGTTTTAGTGAGTAGATGACAGCTAAAGTAAAAATTATACTTGTGTAACTGCTAGTAAATCTGGCTGTTGGAATAATAGCAAGTTTTTTTTGAGGAACATCTGCATCTGAGTGGGAAGAACTTCTTAATCTCAAAACTCTTTGGGACTTCTGCAGGTCTGCCATTAACTCTAGGCTAGAACTCAGATGTGGCTGTTTAGCACAGATCCTTTCTTTTCCTTAGGGTTTGTATTAGCTGAGTGTTCTGGCTGCTGTTTACAGCCATTTCCAATGAAACCGTTTCTTGCAGCATTGAAGTCCTGCTCTGAATCCAACAGTAATTAACGTGTCAGTCCTTAAAACGCTTTGAACTGGAAAGCTGTTGGGAGGGTGGTCTTCAGCATAATTCTCAGCAGTGTTCCTTTTCAAGGACGGTACTGCTCTAATTTAAACAATGTCTCATGAGCTTTATTGTGCTACAGTAGACACTATAAACAATTTTTTAAAAGAATGTTTTCTTTCCTTGAAAAAGTGTTGTCACAGAAGCATAGTAATCATTTCTGGGCCTGTTGACTTTGGCTTTGGGACAGACTTGTGACAGCGGGGTTTGGGAGGGAATGGAGCACGCATGTTGGAATCGATAGAGCTGCTTGTGAATAAGAATTTGCAAGAATACGCTCCCCATGGCATTTAGATGGGAGAAACTCATTGTGCAGTAGGTCAAAGTTTGAACTCGGTGTCCAAAATTCTCAACGAGGAAGTTGGTGTAGGTGGGCTAAACAAGCTCCAGGGGCTTACCTAAAGAGCGGAGGTATCGATCCAGTGAGTTCGGATGCGTTTTCAGCTCACCCTTAAGGCAAAGTCATGCCAGTGATTCACACACCGAGTATCCTTTTTGCTAGCCAGCTTGTTTCCTTTTGGAAAGAGAATAAGTGTCGTTGCGTTTAGTTTGAATTGAATTCACCTGGAAGGCCAGTAGACTTTCTGATGTGGTGTTTGTTACAGTGTTAGCACACTTGTGTAGAGAAGTCTTTGATTATGAAGATGAGATGCTAGTTATCAGTGTTAGGGGGAGAAATGTTGGAATTCTTTAACCTTATTTGAGTGCTGAAAGTAAGATACACTTACTACTTATGTTAAATGATATGTTGTGATTTTTATTATCCCCACTCATTGGCTATTTCTTCTGGATATTAGAAGAGATAAAAAGCCATTTAATTTAGAAAATAACTTTTTCCCTGGTGTGTACTTCTAATGATTTTTTTTTAAACTTCTAGACTTTTGACCATATGATTACCTGTCACAAAATTATCAGAAACCTTAAAATAATAATGGATTACATATTGTAAGTAGTTATGACAGCAACAGTTTCCTCTTAATCAAACCATTCATGCTGTTCGCTCCCATCTCCCTGCTGCATGGTATGAACACGAGTGTCTGTGGATCAAGACTCCTGAAGCCATGTGGATCTGGAACCCTAAAACACCAGAAACAGAGACACTCCTCCAAAAGCCTGTGGTTTATCTGAGTTACGGTGCGAAGCCGTTGTCTGCCTACAGCTTGAACCAGAGAAACACTTGGCAGAGCTGAGGGTAGAGGAATGAAGGTGGGGAGGGGCTGGAGCCTGTTTCAGCTGGCTTCATTGCTAAAGAAGACATTGTGCAACTGCGTCTGAATCTCTCTAACTAGCTCGATAGGTAAACACATACTTTTTCCTGTATGGTGAGCTTTTTTTTTTTTTGTAAGTTGCACATAAACACAATCCTGCGTCCACAACTGATTGCTTGAACTTCCTAGATAAGGAACCGATGGGCGCAGTTGCACCTGCGGCTGGGACTTGCGACCTCCCCTGTTCAGCTGAACAGTTCGGCCTGGAAGGTGCTCTGCTCTGCTCTGCTCCGCGTCATTTGGGAACCGCCAATCTGGGGAACCGTAGTTAGATACAACAAAAACTCGTAGGCGATGTTGCGAGGTCCACAGGCAGGAGGAGCAGCTAAAGGCATAAAAGCATTAATCCAGTTTTTAACGCACCTATTCTTTGTGGTGATTTTAAAGAGGAAAAAAGAGGGGGGCGGAAAATTAAACATGAGAAACCACTTGTAAATTAGAATTTAACTGCGTGTACAGTGCAGTGCCAAGGGTTGCCTCTCTGTTGATGTGCAGGAAGGGATCTTGGAATGCTGAATCATGTTCCGTATCACAGTCCTGCTTTAAGCAAACTTTCCTTTGAGTGAGTGGCCTTTAATCACTTTTTACAGGGACACTTTAAATACATATACAATACAGCTGAGCAAAATGATGGAATTTTTTTGTGTATTATATGTATATTGAACATAAGATAAAAAGAATGTGTCTTAAGCGAGTGGATTTAATCCATTTTAAGATAGGTTATGTACTTTGCCTTGGATTTTGTTGCTTAAAACCTAAAAGGTAATTTTCTAACTTGAACATTCCTTCTGAAATGCAAATAAAGGATAGTTTGATGTGTTAAATACGTAATATACTGCACTTTAGGCTTGTGGAGGCCATAAATTGAAAGCGCTGCTCTTGCACTGATAGAACTGTTTGACTGGCAGCGATAGTGCTCAAACGGCTGTTACTGGCTGGGGGAGAACAGGATGGCAATCCTTGGGAACCAGGTATACATCAAACACTGTCTGGTTCTCAAAAGAACAGCTCATCTCAAAAGATGGAAGGGGTCTCAGCTTAGAACCAGTTTGTGTGCAGTTTTGTAGGAGTCAGATGTGGAAGCTGCTTTTCTGAGTAAATGTGCTGTTAGGGCTGAGATGGATGATTATTCTGGTACAGAATAATAACATTTCTAGTAGGGGTAAGGGACCCTTACACTGAACCGGGAGTTGTGGCCTTATTTCCAGTTCCTCTCTCATCTTGCTATTCTGTTGGAAAGAGGTATTTCTAAGCAAAATATCGGGGTTCTACTAAACAACTCGCACTTCCTAAAATTTCATTGATCAGTGTCCAGATACTTCCTGCACGACATAGCAGAGAGTTCTGCTACTTCTGCCATTAGAAAACAAATTAAGTAAGAAAATATTCAATATTTAGAGAATTGCCTAGTAGCGTCCCATAAACATACACCTGAGTGGAAATTTACTACATGGTGTACTGCTTTGAAAAGGAAATATACTTTTAAATGCGTGCGCACAGAGCTCTGCATGTTGATAAAATGTTTTATCACAGTATGATATTGGAATGCTTATGCAAATGCTTATTTACTTTCTGACATGACAATGCAAAATGCAGTAGAGAGGGTGTTGTACTTCTCTGTGTGATACTAGCCGGTGCAATCTTAGAAGTAATCTGCCTGCATCATCGTGCATCATGAGACAGTTTTATCTGTAGACACTTTTTTTTAGCGTTTTGCTTTTTCAGTGTTGGGTTGTTTGGGGTTTGGTGGTTTGCTGTTTGGGGTTTTTTTTTTGGTGTTTTGTTGGCTTTTTTAGGACTGTAAAGACTGCACTTTCTTAAACTTTGCCAAAGCTTGCTTTCTTTCTCCTTTTCTCCTCCCTTGCCCCTCCTTGTAGGTCTACACACTTTTCATTTTTGGATGAAGCAAGCCTATACGTACTCTCCTAATGTATTATCTTATTGTCCAGTTGTTCCTTTTGTTTTTGTGGCCTGATCTTATCTATATTTTCCTTTTCTTCCCTCCCCATCATTTCTCAGCATAAGCATATGCTGATGCTCTGTTTTATTTCAGAAACAGTCCCCTGTAATTAATTATGCATAACAAATTGACAGAAACCATGTGGAGATGTAAGCATCCATAGTCTGTCATTAGGGTGTATGACAAGTGGTATATCTGACAGAGCAATAGGTAGTCAATGTGACATTTCTGGTTTTCCCCTTCAAAAGAGCTGCTGTGATTGAAATCTAATGCTTAATTCAAATTTGTAGTACCTCTGTCAGCTGAGACTTACAGCTAGAATTTGGGGCTTATCAAATACACCAAGGTCAGAAACTTACAGAGTTACACTAGCTTCAATACCCTTTAGGTTTTTATGTCATTAGCATAACTTTCTGAAAAATTTACATGAATGTACTCTTAATATTTTGAAACTTTTTTTTTAAGAGTGCGTAGAAAAAATGTGTTCTGATACTTGTTTCTGTGATGCACAGTCAATGACTAGGGAAAAAACCTCTTTTTAGGATTTTTTTTTTAATATTTGTGACAAATCCCCTTTTCGGTATCTCAGACTCAAAGCCTCTAGTCCTCAGGGAAGAGCTGCATTCGACAGAAGTTTCAAATAAACAACTTGTCGCATATGAAAATGTTAGTATTTATGATCAGCTCACATACTTAAATACAAGGACACAAATATCAATCTACTGATGGTGTGAAAATGAGAATAATATGGAAGTGCCAGAATGATGCTGTCCTCCTTACCACCATGCACTAAGTAAATCCTCTGAAATTAATCCTGTATTGCATTCCAAAATCTCAAGTTATCTTAGTCTTAGATTCAGACCAAGTGGATGGTTATTGTTGAAATCAATTGAAGAAATCATTTTAAACACTAAAACATTTTAGAAAACGGCCTGAGGGATTTCCAGAAAGAAAGTCTGCCTTGAAAAGATCCAGTTTATTTTTGTGATCTCCATGTATTTATAGCCTCTTTTGCAAATCGCTTTCCTTCCTTCTTTGCGGAAGATCTGTATAAACCTGATAGCAAAAATGGTTAAAGTTCAAATTTGTAAAATTATCAGTGTTCTCTAATTTTTGGGTTTTAGTCAATTTTGCCTATTATGATATATAAAAACACCTGGATGTAATTTAAGCTTTTGCTCTTAAAAGTAGGTAAATCTAATGCTTAGTGTCTGTTCATCACCTGAAGTTGATGAGTGTTCCACGAACTTTCTTGAAAATGGGTTTGCTCCCTGCTGCTAACACTAATTTTAAATGCTGACACTTGTAATACTTCCTGTGAATGGTGATGTTATCCACGCAGAACATTTTTAGTCTATAGCCTTGGTCTTTGGCCCTAATTTTATTTTTTTTATTGCAATGTGGGAGATGGAGAAGGCTGGCACAAACCATTTTTGTTTGTTCCAGAGAAAGATGTTTACAACTATGTATGTATTTTAGAAATTTAGTGTAACACTTTTTAACTTGTGAGGGAAGTTTCCACAGTAAACTTGAAACCTGTTGTCCTAGTGAGGTGAATATAGGTTTTTTTTTTTAATAATATAGAATGCTAAGCTTACAGAAGCTGTTGACTGTGATGCTGCTTGCTTACACCACAGGAGGGAGTTAAACATCAGTCTTTCAAATATTTTCAGTTACGACATTTTTTCGTAGTACAGTGCATTTCAGTTTATAAATATGCTGACTTTGACTTGTCTTATGGATTGTCACTGCAAATAGGTCAATGTACAAAATCAATACCCAGCGGTAATGTATTGTCACTGTTTACAATTGACCTCTGAATACCAACTGATGGGTTTTATCAAGCTATTTAAAAACAAATAAAAATCTTTTTAAAAATGATCTTTTGTCTGTTCTCAGCAAAAGAGCTAGTTTTGGTGCTTCTCATTCCAATTTTTCACTGTATCAATTATGCAGATGTACTTAGAGATTGTATTTCTGACAGTATAAAGTGAGACAGTGAGTGGCTTTTTCAGGGATACAGTTTGAGAGATGTGTGTTTACTGAATACCAAACAAACTTAACACCTGTGAGAGAAGAAAAGGGCTAAATCCCTTATGCTTGGCCTTAGAAATTTGGTATCAGAGTTCTAGGCTAGCTTAATCATGTTAGCCACCAATATTCATTCACAGGCATTCTTTTTACATGCTACTTTTTTTTTTCCCCCCCTCCTTAGTCACACAACAAACCAGTTACTTCCAACTTAATTCCAAGGCATTTCCTAACTAACTAGCTCTAATCTTGCAACACAGTTTGATTTTTGAAGGGGAAAGCAAGCCCTGCCAAATATGCAGAATGGCCCTAGGAACTCTCCTGCCTTAGGGTAGCGTTGCTGGATGGTTCCCTTCAGGGTTAAAATCACCTTAGTATTAACAGGTATGTCAGACCTCTTGTTTTTGCTGAATAAAATATTCACATTAAAGGAGCGGAATAAATATGTATTGTCTGCTCAGTGTTGAGCATGAAAAAATATATTTAAAAAACACCAAACCAGAAACCCCGCACTTTACAGATCTCTCTCCTGAAAATTGCTATCAGAGGACTGATTCTAGACTCAAAAGACATAATTAACTTACAGTTTTTATTTGATCTCAGGGTCCCTCAATGCCACAAGTGATACATTTTGAGGAAGTATATTATTGTTACGTGCTGTGTTTATTCTGAAAAGAAACAGTATTGACAACCCTGAAGAAAAGGCTGATACCTTGAGTACACAATTAACAAGTACTATTTTTCTTAATGATAGATGCTGAAAGCATCTTTTCCCTCAAAACATGCATTTAACAGAAGAAAGAAAGGGGTGGAAGGAAAATGAAGGTAGTAATCTACTCAGGGCTGTGAAGTTTTGGCGTGGGCTTAGACACGCACAGGTAAGGAAGTGCCACCAGCGCGCGGCGGATTCCTCGTTACTTCTGCAATTTGCATGGAACGCTCCAAAGTAATAGTTTCTAAGCTCTTTGTTTGCCCATGATGTTCCAGCCACCCCCCTGTGACAGTGACACGATCCAGCCTTAATTTCTCATGTTGCCATTGCTTTCAGCTGGTTTAGCAGTAGTTGTATGTATGTGGGCATGATACCTGCAGTACCTGGGGATCTCCAAGGAACTCAGTACTTCTGCAAATAGACTCGGGAATAGACACGCTACCACGTGCGTGTCCAAGTCTCTTCCTATGAGGATTTGAAGTCAGATTCAGGTTGGTGGCTTACGGCTTTGGGGTAGTCCGTGTCATTGTTCATCTCCTACTACAGAATTTTATGAGACCAGCTCATCTGTACAGGAACCCAAATTTTCTCTGTGCAAATCTGAGATTGCCAAAGGAACCTTTTAGCAATTTAGACCCATCACAACATTTACCTCTTCAGCTTGTTTCTTAACTCTTGCCTTTTCTGGCAGATGGGATAGCAGCTTAAAATCAAAAAAACCCAAAACCTCAAACCCAACACAAATACCAAAGCTTCCACTGAAGACAGCCACATTTCTCAAGGTCTTCCTTTCCCCCCCTTTTTAAATAGAATTGGCTGAAGGTTTGATTCCATTTTGTATATTGCTATAGTTACTATAAAAGAATGCTTTTATCAGTGAAGACACCTTTGGTAAATCTTTGTTACCCATACGTACTTGTTAAATCCAGCAGCTGATCCGCCTGGGAAGGGACTGCGCTCCTGCCTCCTAGTCGATATCCTAGCTGTGACAGATGGTGACATACATCGGATGACTCTTCCCAACCTAACATACAAAACCTGAGATGCAAGTAATAAACTCGGCAGGGGAAGACCAACCAACTAAAAAAAAAAAAAAAAAGTGCTTTGAACATATTCTTGGTGTCATTTCAATAGGTCATTTTGCCAGAAGCGCAGGATGAGATGATGTGAATTACAACTTGGGACAAGAGGCAACAGGTATGGTCTGATTTTCCTTTATAACAGGAACTCTGTCAAATAGTTCAGATCCCACAGAGCGGGTGGGATTAAATAAGGACTGGAAATGGGCCTAGAGGAAATAAAAAGCAAAAGTATTTTACGTTTTTTTGTGGAAAAGGAAAACTCCACTTCTACTATTTTCCCCTCAGAGTCATTTCTGTTGTCCTCCCAGTCCTACATACACCTTACGATAACACAGAATGAGAAGGTGAAGTAGTCCACTAAAAACGTGGAGAAAGCAAGCAAGGTTTCAGTGGGGTTTTTTCTGCATTTCAGAAAGTGTAATCAATAAGAAAGAAAATCTGATAGTAGGATTTATCTGTTTAAGTAACTTAAAGTGGTTGTAGTAGGAGAAATCAGAGCTTCAATCCTGTAATCCAATCACAAAAGATTAGCACTGGTGTCTAGCCTTGCTGACTCAGTCAGAGCTCTGTAAGCACGAGGGTCTCCTTACGTGAACCAAACTACAAGGTCTGGACTTGTGTGTTTTATGGGAATAGCCTTAAATTTAGGCTGGCTTAGAAGTCCAGGCCTCCTGACAGTAAAGTCAATGTGAATCTTCCCAGTAATTGAAGGGATCAATACCATGTTCCTGAAGTGCTTTGAAATTCATTGCATTCTTTCCAAATATTGTACTCCTTGTAGAAAAACAATCTTAAAGTATAAATGTATTATTTTGAAACAAAGAGTCAGCATTTACCAACTGAGAACTATAAAAAGAAAATATACAATGTCCAAAGTTACAGTACACTGGATGGTCTTCCAAAACAGAGAAAACTCTTCCAGTTTATAAAGTGGTGTAATTTGCTACTTTATTGGAATGATTAAATTGGTAACAGTTTTTGCTAAGAATTTTTACATAGCTTTAGGTACTATTGTTTTTTAATCTTAGATATTCTCACAGGAACTGCACAAAGTCATTGTTAACAAGGTTATTACATCTTTTTATGCAAAGTAAGAGTAACATTGTTTTGTTGTTGTGGGTTTTTTTTTCCTGGACTATTACATTTTAATTTTTTTGTTTGTCGACTACACATTGTTCACCTGTGATATTCTGGCTTTTGCATTACTTTGTTTAAATTCAGCTGTTTGAACTGAGATGGTGCAGTTAAAGAAATAGAATTTTAATATTTTTATCTGCTACTAATTATCAAGAAAATATATTGGGCTACCTTCTTGAAATGAAGTTAATGAAGTCACGCTGAACTATGTTAATTAGAAAGTCCTTTCAAGAAATTAGGCTGTTAGAAGAAATGTATACGAAAAAATATTTTCAGAGCTCTTTTTCTTTTCACAGTTTAAATCACAACAAATTCTGCTTTCAAATTAATCTGTCAAACATTGTTATGTTGTAATAATTTATTGTTATTGTAAGGAAGAATCCACAGTCAGTTTCTCCTAGTTATTCTAAAGGGTGTTGTGACCGACACAAACATTGGTAGAGTGGTAACACAGTGTTTCCTTCCAGTTTCTACTTATAATAGAGCACACCCCAACTAACAGTAAATAATTCAACAATTGAATAATTCAGGGAGACTTTCACATGACATTTTTTAAATTTGCTGCTATTACCAGTGGCTTTAGTAAAGAAGTACTACAGAAATGTTAAACAAGTGCTGATTGTTAGCTGAAGGGGAGGAGAAATTATTTCAATTGGGCATAGAACAGACAAACTCAGAGGTCGAGTCTGCGTCTAAGCTTTTGCTAATGGGGTCTGTAAGGAAATGAAAAAAGAGCTCCCGTTATTCCACCAGTTACTGACCGTGAGTGGACAAGCCTCGGTACAAAACTGGAGTGAAACCAATGTAGTTTATCCGCACCAGCTTTGTAGCAGCCTTCAGAGAGTCTTTTGCTCATCATGCTCCCAGCACACCTCTAATCTTGTGATCTAGAGATAAAAGACCCTTTCATTAGCATAAAATATGAAATCGTCATTTTCTGACTACGTGTATATAACCACATATGAACATACACATGCCTAAATATCTTTCCTTGTTTAGCTCAAAAAGAAATTTCTGCTTACGTGCTTTCCATAAATGATAAAAAGTCCGGTAGGAAAGAATGAAAACATCTCCCTAAGCGCTACCTTAAGCATGGTAAAAGCATACCTTTCTTTTCTGTTGTATTATTCTGAAATTAATACAGATCTTCCAAAATCCCAGTGCGATAAAGATACTGCTTTTACTCATTCCTACTGCCTGTGGTCAGCATTCTGGAATAACATCTTTAATTAATTTAAAGCAGTTTAGATTTCTGAGAAGACTGCTTTATCTGCATTTATCTGCCATTACTTGCAGTTTCATAATCTAGTAAAACTGTATTATCTCCTTTCTAATACTTTCAAGATGGCCTTTCATTATTTTAGCTGAAGAACAGGAAGAAGAATTTATCTCTTTTTAACTCGTATCTGTATATATCAGCTTTACTAAAACAGAATGAGATACAACAGTTATAGAAAGGAGAGTTTTGTGCAAATTATGCAGAAAGTCCAGACCACTTCAGGAAAAAGCAGCAGCTAGAAAAAGAACTGACAGGCTACCATGTCCTCATAAAGAGTAAATCTGGAAATTCTGTAGAAGCAATCAGGACATCAAAGATTCAGATATAAGAAATGCCCAAAAATACTTCATGGAATGATTTAATCTTTGAAGGAGATAACCATTCTTGTCAAGAAGTTATACAAGGTTTCACTGTGAAAGAATGAGGCGTTATTTAAGAATATAAATAGCACTCAGATAACTATTTATCTTGCAAATGTAATGAAGATGTTGAAAAAATTACCTGTTTGTTTTAATTGTAGTTATCTGCCATCTTGTTTTTCAGGTTTGGAGTCTCCCATACATGCCGAGTTCTGGAAAAGCCTTGTGGATGGGAAAGGAGCAAGGGCGTGATTTTGTTAGTAAAGAGAATTTAGCTGTGCTCATTATCCATCTTCTACCAAAATGGTTTCTCTTCTAGCAGGAACACCAGAATGCAGGCCTTACCAGCCCAGCGAGGAGAAAACAGCCTTGCTGAAAAGAGCTCCTTTGTTCTCAGCTGGTACAATAACCGAACTAAATATCCCAGATTCTCATGCTTCTGAAGTGTTCTCAGTCAGCAGCGCATTTCAAAAGCTTCTTCGTGAAAAGTCTTTCAGGTATAAATATAACGTTATTTCCTAAAGCTTTAAATTTCCCTCCACAAACATGTAAGGAAATGGAGAAGATACTCCGTTTTAAAATAATATTCTTTATCCAGTGTGGAAATGTTGAGCAATACATGTTTACTTGAGCAGCTTTGTAGATTAAAATTGTGCAGTACGTATTTTAAATATGTGAATCATTTTGCTATAAAACATTCTTTAATAGTTCTGCTATTCTGAAAGCAAAAGATTTGCTTTCAAAACATATCTCCACCATCTTTTTTTAATTTTTGCATATTTGGAAATTTTCTGCATCCTGCTGAATGGCACACCTGATGCAGACATCCTAAGAGGAGAGCTCGCATGTGTACAACTGAGATTTCTGGTGTTTGAAAAGACAATGAAGCTTTTAAATGCACGCACACAAAAAAAGGAAATGAAAAATGTTTAATTGAATTACTTTGTAGGACATTAGTTTTTCAAATGTATTTGTATTTTGTACACTAAGTCAATTTTTTTTTTTACATTAAATTGCCTGTTTTATCGGAAGCATGGCAATTTGCCAACCTTAGCTTTTAGTGATAAATTCTGCTATACAAAGCAAAAAGTTTTTATATCTGAGGCCACTTCCTTCTGCTACTTTATCATCTTCCTGGTTTTGTCTGTTTTCAATAAATGCCTTTGTATTTTCACATCTTTTATATGCATGTATACACAGATCCTTTCCTCTGTATTAAAACTGATAGTTGCAAGTTGGTAAGGATAAAAAAGACAAGACCATTGACTTCAGTTTCATTGCACTAATATACTATATGGATGCTTTTCTATTACAGTATTAAAAGATCTTAACATATTGATATGAAAAGTATTTCCTGAATTTGGGAGTGGGGTGGGGAGGCAGAGGGTGATGTTTCATAACAAAGTTTTAAAATGAAAATAATCTCTTGGTATAGCTATATTTGAGTACTAAAGATTGACACATGGAGGCTGGGTTCTCACAGTGAGAATGCATTATTTTAATGCTTATTTTAAAGCATCCCAAATTTAGGCATATGAAATTAAAAATCTAAAAAGAAGTTATGGTGGAGGCCAAACATCTCTCCTTTATCTGTCCCAAGAGGCTGAATATTTCTGCCTAAGGAGAAAAACCTGGAAAACTCAGCAGTAAGGAGAAGCCACAGAGATCCCTGCACACAGAGTGGAACCCAAAGCAACTTCAGGGAAAAGAGAACTGAATTAGGGATGGTCAGGGGAGAAGAAGGAGATTGGAGGAAAAAAGTTAAAGTTGCGATGCAGCAAACTGGAGAAAAGCTTTTGGAACTTACAAGAAAAAACAGCTGTCCCTGATGTCACTGCCCATTTTAGCAGTCTGTCACGAATTCCTCTTTCCCACAAGAAACGGTTACTACGGATGTAAGCTGCAAATCATCATGTACTAATCTTTTTATGAAGCCAGTTTTGTTGTTGTTCTGTAGACCTATTGTTCTTTTACAATTATATTAATAGACTAAAAATAACACGGGCAGTTCTGTCAGGATTAAATTATAATTTTGTTTTTTAAGAATGATTATTTTATACTGTGCTGATTGAGATCACAGAAATCCTTTTCTGACCACAGAGATATAAGGTACCAAATTCATCCTTCATGTAACTGCACTGAGGTAAATGGAGTTACATAAGGAATTAATTTGACCTGTCTCCTCCATTTCCTTGGAAAAATTCTTTTGTTTTAGCGCTTGCCAAGTTTTAACTTTGACTCTCCCTTGCTTAACATCTTCCTGTAGGCAAAGACAGTTTTTTTCTTTCTTTAAGAAAGAAATGCAGCAGGAGGAAGACAATTAAGGTGAAGATCTGCTTTTTAAATTGAAAGTACACTTTAATTACAGTAAGAAAATACCAAAACCTTTTTTGGTTTGGTATAGAAGTGTATGGGATTATTCTTACATCCTTGAGGATATGAAAGGAATAAAATAGTCTGTATAGCCGTGAGAGGGAAAGGATTTAAGAGATGTTTTTCTGCCCTGCGTGTTTCTTTCTAATGGCAGCAGTTGGAATAAATAGGGACCTTTCTTGGTTAGACAGTAAGAATTTAAAATACTACACATCACCTTTTAACAAAGAGTCACCTCCTCTTTCCACCTGGTTTTAGTCATGATGATTTAACATTAGAGCTGGTATCATCTGTTGTCCTGCTGCTAGTACAAAGCCAGGAGAAAGCCTGGTCTACACACTGTCACTCATAGCTGGCCAGTCTTCACAGGAACGCGATTACATGCTGATATTTGATCTTGATCAATTTCTTACCATCAGATGATCAATTTATTACCATCAGATGATCTAGGATTGCACAGATCAGCCATTAACAAGCATATAAGTCTGACTATAGGCACAGTTTGAGAAGTGCTGAGCATGAGGGATCAGAAAGTGAAATTGATGGAGAGTCTGCGGTTCAGAGTAAGGTTAGAATTATGCAGGGATGTTGTGCCCACTGACAAGTAACTACCCAGCAGCCTGCCTGCCTTCTTTCCACACCAACTGCGTGTCACAGCAATGCTGCAATTGTGCCAGTCCAACTGTTTGTGGGACCAGAGCCTGAGCTTCATCAATGGAATAATGGTGATGTTTAAACAGAACTTTTAAGATCGGGATTGAGTGATCTGATTTACAGCGTGGCTTCACAAACAGTTGCATGAACAACTGAGAGTGCACTAAAAGTCGCAATCATTAGTTGCCAGTTCTTGCTCCTGCCTAAATTTATGGTTCCATGCTTATTAAACCCAGATTCCCACACTGCTGACTAGCCAGCAGCAAGATTTGGGCCAGCTCGTGTGGAGATAACAATTGCATTTGGGACACTCGCTGGTGAATCAACAAGAGCACCTGGTCTAACCCTTCTAACACCGTACGTTGTGAGCGAGTCCAGCTCGTCCCCTGGCTGCCACCCGTGCTGTGGGATGCCAGCTCTGTGAGCCTGCGGGGCTGTTGAAGAACGCTTCTCCGGGCGGGCAGGAGGAAGGAACTGTGGGCGCCTCCCCTGTTATCAGCACTGCTACAATAAATCCTTCAAGGGCTGCCGTACGTGTGCAGCTAGAGCGGGACTCGTGTACAGTTTCCAGCACAGCTACAGCTCCCGGTGTAGGCTGAGCTCAGAATTTCAGATTCCCAGGCCTCGGTGAGACTGGAGCACGGCACGCGGTGACCCATTTAACCATCCCAAGCTGGAGTCAGCCAGCAGAGGTGAATTCACGCACTGTGGCTGCTTCTCAGGGTGGGAACAGCCTGGCCTTAATCAGTGCACTCACCTTTGAGAATTACTTTACATCAAGGTCTTTCATTTTCCTGAGATAGAAAAAAGGTCTCGAGCTTCATGCAAAATTCCACTCGTGACCTGTTTCAGCCCATGTCCTTTGAATCCAAGCCCTGTTTTTCTGTTATTTTACACACAGCTTTCACGCTAGAAAGCATCCTGTTTGTGTCTAGTACTATGCATAATTAATACAGGTAGAACAAGTTCTAATGCAAAGTATGTTTCAGATCATAAGCATTACAGGGCTGGTGGACCTCCATAATTTTAAATGCATTTGGGTTTTCTCAGTGGGACATTCTGTTGTTCTTTACTCAATGACTCAATGGCCCTATCAGTGTTACACAACTGAAACAAGCACTGACTTCCAAAACAAGTAATATTTGACACTAGGAGTAGATTAAGCTCATTTAGAAGTCTTTAAAAAAAGCAACAACCTCAAAATATGTGAAGACTTGAAATTTGAAGTAAGCTGCAAATAAAATTCAGGACATGATTTAAAAGTTCATCTGGAGAAAAACCCATGCAAAATTCTTAGGAGAGAGGCATCTTTAACTTCAGGGGTTTTTGACTATTTTAAGGGAATGAGCTTTCTAACCACAGAAAAAAGCACCATTCATAAAAGATGTTTGACTTGCTAAGCTTCAGCTTTGATGTTTCCCAGGGCAATATAAAATACTTGCACATAAATTTTTTTCAGACTGACTAAGAGAAAGGTGCAAGCACTTTTGAAACTGTTAAGACCACCAGCAAACAGGATTTTCTATAAACATGTTTTTTCCAGCTGAGACAAATATGATACGTGTGACAGCATAAATATTTTAAGAAACAATACACGGCTAAAACCTGTCTGCCAGAGAGAGGAAGTCAAAGAGTTTGCCTTAGGGGTTTAAGAATACCAGATTATTCAAGTATTGATAAATAAAATAAAATAAAATAAAATAAAATAAAATAAAAATAGGGAAAAAAAAGACATGATGATAGACTAAGACCTTCCTGCCTGGAAACGATTAGGCAATGCTTCTTAAAAAAAAAAAAATTTGTTTGATCGTTTAGATTTGAAACAAAAGTATTCTTTAATACAATGGCTCAGGATCGATGACAGCAATTCTGACTATCAACGAGATGTTATCTTAGGAAATGTAATGCTTGCACCATTTTTCTAAAAATATGAGCATCTAAGTGAGCAAGTAATAAAATCAAGCAAATAATTCTAGTTTACAAAACATTGCACAATATCAGTGTTCTTTAAGAGGTATCTATATTCTTTAAGAATATATTCTTAAGACTGTACAAATGTTCATGTCTTTAAGATTAACTGTTCTCCTTAAGAGTAACTATAAAATCCTTTTTACCAAATCTAACAGAAATCACTATAAGCCAGACTTGCAAATTAGCGATGTCTTAACTGAACACATGAAACGGGAATACCTGCATGAAGAACGAATACATCTTTAAATAAGATTTCAAAGATTCTTTCTTCCTTCCACCAGTGAGATGCATTATTTCATCTCCCTGTGTCCGATACCCAGGTCTAGTCTGATGGCACAACAGCAGTTATTTTGTTTCTTTCTGCATTAAAAAAAATTGAGAATTGTGTTTCTTGTCTCCGAATACAATGTTACTATCAGCTTCCCGATTACTATCCGTATAATGAACATAATCACAGCTCAAGCTTTTTGATTAGAAATGCAAAACTTACAAGATCCATCACCATAAAATGGAATTTTACATCACTGAAACACTTACATTACTGAATGAGAAAACTTACCACAGTAAGATTAAGCTTATTTCTTTCTGCAAATGAGGACGAATAATGAAGACATTTTTTCAGAATTTCCATTAGCCAATAAAGACCAATCCAGAAAGAAGAGAATCCACTCTTGCTGAGAAAAGGATGTGATAACCAACAGGGTTTTCCTACTCTTGAATTCTTTGATTATTAAAAAAAGGTAATGAGTAATTGAGTAATTTTCATTTTAATCCACTACTGCTTGGAATCTGGTTCAAATTGAAATCCATAGAAACGGCTTAATATTTAATGAGCCTTTTAGACCACAAACATGTGATGTAAGGGATTCAGTTGCCTTCACTGACTGTCTGTGCAGGGATAAATGTCATAACAGATGCACTCCTGACCCCTTAAAATAAAAAAGACATGATAAATTACCACTTAGTGGAAACTGAATCAAAACACATACTAAACTATCCAAAGAGGGGGGGGGCAAAAAAAGAAAAAAACCACCACCTGAAAATTTAGCAAATAACCACATTAACCACCAAGGAATCAACTCTGCCCACATTAGTTTTTGGAGAAAGCCCAATTTTCCCTTAAAAATAATTTCAACAGACCAGCTATTAGACTGTCATTTACATGAATGACAGACTATTAAGTTCTTCCAACACAGGAGGTTAGACTTGTGGATATAAAACTGGCAAAACATGTTTGTGTTAAAAATAGAGCTGTGACTAAAAAAGGGACTGCAAGAAAGAATAAAAAGATCAAGCAATCTTTAGAAAACTGTTGACTGAAAGCCTTACTAATAGCGAGAGAAAAATAAAATTCATATGTATTTAAAAACAGAAGAATGATCAAAGTTCCAGAAAACAAAGCAGATGTGAGAGAATTATTCACATGAGTAGAAAATAGTTTATTGGAGCGTATCCTAAAATTTGCTGAGATTGTAACCTCTCTTGCTACCTGTCATCTTTGTTGGTAAGGAACCACCCGGTACCTAACGAGAGTGGCACTGTTACTGTTGAATTACCAAAAAACGTAGTTTTGCTATGGTAGAACTACTATAGCTACGATGTACAACTATGACTGTAAGTCTTAAGTTGATTATGTACATTTTCAAAAAATCTATCCCTGACCTAGTTAGGTTTCTAGCCAGACTTATTTTATACACAGGAGAAGGAGACAAGGTAAAAGGTCTGATCCTAAAATTTTCTATCACACATGTCAGCTGAAGATTAAAGAGCTTTGTCCAGTAAGCACCTTGTGTGCAGAACTAACAGTTTTATGCCTAGAAGAACCCTTGTACGATCAGGCTCATGCACAAGTAAGTCTATTTATACTATACACAATATGTATGAAAATTAGAAGTTCTAAGGAAGACCTGCCATCACTCAGAGACATACAGCCTTGAAGAAGACACCATAATTTCAATCCTCTTTTGTACTATGTATCATTAATAAGTCATCCTCCTAAAATGGGACTGGAAAGAACAGATTTTCCTTGAGAAGGCATTGAATTACATATATTTCAAAGTCACAACAGAGTAAGCTACATATTCAATAATGCAAAATACTGAAAATGCAATTGTTTGCTCAAGTTAATAATGAAGTTACAATAAAGATCATTTTGCTTATCTCACAAGTTTGGAATTGTCTGATTTCACCACGAAGTTTATATGAAATACCCCAACCGATCACTTATAACTAGGACAGACTTTTTTTCATACATTGCTTGCCTCACAAAATCATTTTTATCCTTGCTTTTAATTCAGAGCATTTTAAAACCTAGTATTGGTTCCATGAAGTCAATGGGAATTTTGCACTGAATTGGAGGGAGGACTGTTTTCCACGGCTCACCCTTCTCTGCTACTAGAATTAGCAATTGGGCTACCTTTTATTTTGCACTAGAATTTTCCTTATAGCAAAAGTATATTAAGTTATATTGAAATACACAAAGCAAGGAAAAAATGATACTAACAAACGAAAACAACAAAAGAAAGGAATATTTTTATACAAAGGTGTAAAACAACACAGATGAAAGCAAACAATCTGTGATCGGTTATAAAATCGGAATTTTTCTCGTGAACCAGATTCCCCTCCACTGTAAATTAAGTTTGTTCAGTATGCAAAAATATTCAAAGCCCACTGCCAGCTTCACCTGCATTCAGACTTATTTAAAGCCATCCAGTAACCACACTTTATAGACACACGTTTCAAAAATAAATATCTTACCAAGGCAACGCTTCTGTTTTGTGTAATCATGTCCTTTTTGTACACGGACTTACCGACGTTAGAACAGCGTTTGCTTTAGAATATGAAACACGGGGAGCTGTAAAGGCCTGTGGCGGCGCTGACCTCCGGGCCGCCGGCGGAGCGGGCTGTGTGTGGCAGCGCCGCCCGCGGCGGGGCGGGAACCTGGTACCGTCCTCTCGGCCGGCCCGTCCTCCCGCAGCTGCCGAGCGGAATCAGTCTTCACAACAGAGGTGGTTTTTAAAAAAATAAAATAAAGAGGGGTGGTGCCTGGGAAGGAAGGAAGAAGGAAGGAAGGGAGGAAGAAGGAAAGAAGGAAGGAGGGAGGACGGTCTGTGCCAGCCCACCGCTTACCTTGGCAGACGTTGGCGGCTCCTGAGCCGTCCCAGAGACCTCCCTCCCGAGCACTTCAGCAACCGGGCGGCCAGGCCACCCCGCTACCGGCACGGACCACACACGCCAGTGCCGGCCCCGCGCCGCGAACGACCCCCAGTACACGCGAGGCTCCTGTGGCGCCGGCCCCTGCCCAAGGGCCACGCCAGAATCAGCAGAAAAACGTGCAGAAACGTCATCGTGTGCCTCAGGCTCCTTTTCGGAGACTCCGCCCCCCCTCGCCCCCGCCCCGCGATGGGGCGTCGGGCCAGCTGGGCCCTCGCCTTCCTGTCACCTCCCGCTTTGCCCCCCTTTAGACCCCTCCGAAAGAGCCAGCGCCGCTGCCGACGTTTTCTGGCTACCGCAGACCGACAGCCCCCCCCGCCGCGAGACCCCGCGGCTCCCCTCAGCCCCTGCCGCCATCGCCCTCAGGCCGCTCCCGGGCGGCTGCTCCGCGGGCCGGGGCCCGACCGCCGCGCTCGCCCCCTGCCCGCCCGCGGGGGAGCCG
>VZSF01010386.1:0-62419 GCA_013398295.1 Chionis minor | reverse complement strand
TTTTTTTTTTTTTTTTTTTAACCACAAAATACATGTAATTCTCTTCACTCTCATTTTGTGCCATGTAAGTTGGAAAGGCTGCAGAGTTTAGTCTTGGTCTTGTACCAAGAAATGACACAGTATCACATGAATGTTTTAAAAGATTAGGTGATATTTTATAAGAGTAAACATAAAAAGAAGACTAGTTTAAGTCCTTTCTCTGTGAATTCATTGATATTCAAAGTAAGGAGAGTATACATTATGTTATTTTTCTTATTTTGCTGAAAACTTGTTTTCCTTTTGTATTTTCTACCTGTGTTGTAAGCCTGAAAAAGGAACATGTGTTATGAAGGGGAAAGGTTGGTGAAATTGGTAATCCAAATTGAATACAAATAATACTTTAAAGTTTATGGAGCCTGTGGGTGGGTGGACTTGGCAGATGTATCTATTGTGGTATGTTAGACTTGAAAGACCATATGGAGATGATTATTTTCTGGCATGTTGTAGTAAAGGTTTTTGAAGAAGGGATTTTAAAAATATTTTTACTTTTTTAGGAAAAGGATGAAAAGTAGGAAGAATTAACTTCAGTTTGCATGGAGTAGTAAAATAGTTTGTTGTAGTAGCATATGGAAAAACAATTTATTCAAAGGTAAGCTGCTGAAAGAAGTTCTCCTACTGTTTTCCTATTGGCTCCCTTGTTTTCTGAAGGCAGCCAAAGATCCTGTGTAGCTGAGACTAATACAGGATCCAGCTGTAACTTTTTTTATTGTTGTTCAGATGTCCGGTGATGGTCAAGTCTGAGTTATTGTGTGGAAATTCAGTAAAGGAAAAGGGTAGGGTGGGAAAAAAGTGACTCTCTATAAAAATATTCGAGTAAAAGCAACAGGAACTAGGAGTATCCATTTCAGAACTCTGCCATAAATCCCATCCTGAAATACTTAAACGCCTTCAGTTTTTGCTGAAGACTTTAAGTCATCTAAGAGTTCTTGGTTTATTTTTTAAACAGAAAAGAAGTTAGCTGATTGGAGTGGGAAGATGGCTGTTCCTTTAGATTACTTATGGAAGAAGATACCAGTTTCTCATTCGTAGTACAAGATTTTAGTTAAAACAATATTCTTTGCTCTCTTTAAAGTATTGGTACCATGTGTAATGCTACAACATGGAGTACATAAAACATTTTTTATATCGCTAATTTCACTAATGCTGTGTTTCACTAGTCTTTATTTTTATTCCAAGTCTGTAGGAAGGGGAGAAGCCTAATATTTTTGTGTACATTTTGGTTTACCTTTGGTATATTTGGTACTTCCAACTTTATAGATGATGCCTTAGACTGAGGTTAAACAAAGCAAGTGGGCAATACAACAGGTACATGGAATGGTGAGAATGCTCGATGATGATCAAAATAATGCGGTTTTTTTTTTTTTTCCCAAAGCAGTTTGGGTTTTTTTCCCTGTTACAAGGGTCATATTTCTCAAGTTTCTTTATAACTGTAGTCAGCCATCCTGTTTCATAATTACTGGAGACCAGTGATGCTAGTGTAGAAATGCACTGTCCTTTAGGGATCTGCTTCCTTTCCAGATCTTCCTTCCAAATTTAACTTGCCCATGGAGTCCATCAAATGGCTACCATTGAATTTCAGAATTCTTTTACTCCGAGTCTTTAATTTTGAATGCTATTACTCAATCAGTTTGTAATTATGCTAGTCTAATTTAGTAAGTTTAATAACAATAGTATACAAATTATAAGTCCTAATTGACTGGAAGAGCTAGCTTGAAATACTGTAAGTTATTCCCATTACTAGTGACAGTGAAAGGAATTTCAAGACACAACTACTGTCTTGAGCATAATCCTAGACAGTTAGTGTGTTTCATTCCAGGTGCCAGGTGGTTGTTATTAATTCTTTTATTCTGGTAAAAAAAAAAAGGGGGGGCGTGGAGGGGAGGAATGGGGGAAAAAAAAGGAGTAAGCTTTGTGGTCGGTCTGTGGGCTGCTGGACAGCCTGGCATTTTGCCCCATAGTGCTGGAACATAAACGCAACAACAATTTTATTTTCCTTCCTGAGGTAGCAGGAGCTGATCTGTGACTTCAAAGGGGAAGTGAAATGTGGACGGAACAGTGTGCTTTGAAGGCAAAATACTTCTAACACAAATCCATTACAATGCAGAGATGTCTATGATGTCCATATAGCAATGTAAAATGTCATAATTTTTGGAGTTCTTGAACGTGGTCACCAATGCCAGTTGTAAGAATGGGGGAGTTCTGTTTTGCTGGCAAGACTGCTGCAGTCTATGACAATAACAGTTGATACTATTTGAATGGTAAATTACTTAATTCACTGTCAGTGTGTTTTGTAAACCTGCAACCAATTTATTTTTTTAATTGGCATGCGTTTCTTCTTCTTGCGTTTAATTAAGCAAATGATGAGACTCATTTTGCTCTGTTACTACATTGGGTGATGTATATTGTGTACCTATGTTCAGGCTTCAGTCGGATTGGATCCTTTCCCAAACAATCTTGCATTTTATCTTATTTTTATTTTATCTTCTTTTTAAACACAGTATTATAAATTAATACAAAGCAAATAATTTGCTTTCCCTCCTTTTTTTTTTTTTGACGTTGCAGTGATTGAATAAGCAGTACTACTTCATTTTATCCTTGTTTTGCAAGAATGTAGTCAAAGTTCTTTTCTCCCAATTTTTAAGGATTAAGGTCTTTATTTGAATTGTGAAGAGCATACAGGAGTCTCTTCCAGTTTCATCGTCATCTTGAAGTGCAGATTAACTTACAGTGCATTTTGCAAAATTGGATGTATGCAGCAGGCTCTGCTGGTGTCAAAGACCATTAAAATAGAGCAACTAGAATAAGGAACTTTGCTTACAGATCTGATTTAAGACGCTTTGGCTGTATTCATGGCATGTTGTAAGGAAAATCCAGAAAATATTCATGGCTTGAGAATAAAATCTGCCGGCTAAATTGAAGAAAGTAGTACGATAATGTCTTACACCTTTGAGAGGGCGAACGCTGCATTTCAGCTGTTACTGCGTTGTATTTTTCTCTGGAGCTCATATGGATTTAAGAGATGATTTTCTAATGTCATGGGAAAACATCAAAAGGTCCTTCTCACATTTGAGACATAATAGTATGACAATTCTAGCAAAGTTTTGGCTTTTCACTACCTCTTTTTACATTTTGAAGAAAGGGTTTCCTGCTGAACAAACACATGTTAGCCTGATAGCATTTTCCTGTATTTGAATTGTGAACAGCCAAATGACTCAAAAAAATTTATGTTATAGTAGATACGGGGTTTTAACATAGAATATGTGTGTACAATAAATCTATTCAACTAATCAGTCTGCTTCCTTTCCCTCCCACTCCCTTGCAGCTGGAAGTTCATCAGCTTCTGCTACTATATGTAGCTTCCTCTTGAGACTTTCTGGAAAAGAGTTAACGGTGGTGGCAGGCATTAATGAACAATGTTGTGATTATATTCTGCGGGTCTGTATAAGTTATAATTTTCCATTGCTACTAATTCTTATGGAAACTATGTCATCTATTTAGTATGAGCACATTATGTGTGCTGTGCGAAGTTGCAGGCTGCAGTATTTAATGAAAGCATGTACATCATCATTAAATCAGTAGAAAATATTTTACGATTTCATTAGTGACCAATCTGGCATTTAAAATGGCAAATTTGTGATAAGATTTTATTTTCATAAGTTCTTAGCTAGGGTAGTGCAGGATGGCTAGACTTCCATTGATGGTTAGTTTGTAATTAATTATGCTTTCAGGTTCTTTCATTTATAAGATGACTTTTTTTTTCAAGGTATAACTGTGGAAGAATTCAGGAAAAAGAAAAATGGGATGCTTCCACTTGTCTTAACAGTTGTAAACTTTCATAATAAAATACTTGTAGTCAGATTTGATGGAATTAAAAACTTACCTAACAGTGTTTTTTGTTGGCCTTTTTTTTTTTTTTTTTTAAGGATCAAAATGCAATTTTTCACAACTAGCCTCTGGACATTTAGAGATACTGGCTAAACATCTGCAGTTGTGTATGGCACTCAGGTGTTCTGGTCGAGCTTCAGATACTTCAACGAATTTTTAAGGTCCAATTTATTAAGACATTGAAGAGATGGTAGGACAGATGCTGTAACTGAAGAATATCTTGGAACTAGTTTTTGTATAATTTTGAAGTGGACTCTAGACTGCTGCCATTCTAGGTGTATGCTGTCAGGATTAGGTGATTGTTGGTGACAAAAATCTATGCTTAATATGGCCACCACTTTTCCTACCAACTGCTTTTCTCAGCGGTTGAGAGGTACTTAACAAAGAGTTTATCTGTGAATGGTATTCTCCAGGTATTTTATGCTCACTGCTGTATTGTCCGTGTTTGTGAAATACGGAAGAATCTCTAAACTGCATTAACAAGTTTTGTCACTACTTATTGCACGAGCGGTGTTGGCAGTGTTGCAGACACGGTTGCTACAGACACTGCTTAACAGAAGTTACAGCTTGGTATTTCTGGTTGCCCTTAGGCAAATTTAGGATGATTGCGTGTACGTTAATATGAGTCAGATTTCTTTCAGCATTGTACAGAGTTTGTCTTTGTGTAGTGAAAGCTTGTGCCAGGTAGAACGCTGCCTTGAAGAGGCTACCTCTTTGGAAATGTGCTTGGCAGAGGCTACGTGTAACCACATTGTCTATAAAGCCAGCATCTGCAGGTAAAAAAAATCATGATTTGCCGTAGATTTTACTCATTTAGGAAGTGGTATCTTTTATTGTTACCTTTTGTGTCATGTTGAGGGGTAGCAGAACTAAAGCATTTGGTCCCACTCAATTTTTTCCCAGTCAACAAAAATGTTTCCTATTTGAGTGTGATGGGATGAAATGGAAATCTGAGAAAGAATGTTTATTAATAGGAGCAGCAGTAGCTGGTGGATATAAAAAGAGGTTGAGGGCTGAATGCCAGTTAGCTGCTTAAAGTTTTTAAATCCCTATTCATTTTCAGGGAAAATGCTGAATTTTATATTAAGAGACCTCGAGAGTAATAAAACTAATTTTCTTAGATCTTTGAAGTTTTATGGATGTGACTTTTTTCTTGGTAAGTATTTAGCTGAGAGAAAAATGATTAATTTATTTGAAAATAAAGTACAAAAGATTATATGTTCAGATTATTTTTCAGTGATCTCTGGAAGGAATGCAGTGATTTTGCCAATAACAAGCAGAAAAAAACCAGCTTAGAAAGGGCAATGGAATACTTCAGCAGATCTGGCTGAAACTGTTAGGGAAAGTTTAAATAGGAGGAATGTATTTATTCAAATGAGTTTTTGATCAGAATGCCAGAAGGTCTGCCGGGAGTATGAAAAAATCTTTCTTCTTGTAACATAGAACTTAACGTTGACATTTACAAGGATTCAAGCATATGCTGAATGTGCTCTATTTTGGAAGCGGGGTGAGCCAGATTTGGTATGAACTGCCGATGGTCTTTTGCCAGTCAAAGAATGGGAGACCAGGGGTTGCACCTTACGGTAAGTGGATCCATCCAGCAAACTTCTTATCAGTGCACCACATAAAAATCTCGTTTATATTTGGATTAGTGACCTGTCAAGCTAATTGTTTCATAGTGTGATGGTAACAAACAATTTGCAAAAGCTAGATCTGAATCTGAGGAATCTGAAAATGCTTTGCAGTCTTAAACTAATTCTTACGATTTCCTTCGCTTAACAAATCCGTGAATAAATTCCTGACCTCCCTCTCATAGTGCCCTCTCGGGCTACTGGGCACGTGGCCGAAGGGCCTGTTGGTGTCATAGCAAGAAGCTGGAGCAATTCAAGCCCAAGATGGCCAAGAAGCAAAACACTGTGTTACCTACAGTGGTTTTCTGTCCAAGTACTGCAGCTCAGCAGTTTCCATAGCAGGTACCAGGGTTACTTTTTTGGCGGAGACTCCGTTCGAAGGCTTGCACGGTGTCAGGCATCACGTTGTGCACAGTGCTGTGCATCCTGGAATTCCTCTCATTCTGATGGAAGGCAAATGCTACTCGCGCAGTTACCCGGGAGGTGAGCAGTCCTGCGTGGCACTCTGTAGCTGCCTTTTGGAGACATTCTTCAGAGAGCGAAGATTGATTTCAAATCCAGCAGTTGCTCCACCTCCTCCAGTGTGCAGCTGATCTTGGAAAATGAATAAATAGAGAGCTTCTGCAATAAATACTGCTTCTGAAATCTAACTCCAGAGCTGTGGCAGGCAGGGATGGGGGAAGGGGAAAGACGAACTTTGCCTTGCTTTTTCTGAAAATTGGATTTGTGTGCTTTAGAAACAGCCAGCAATCCTAAGTAACTGGCTAATGCTCTCCACTAATGAGTGCAGTACAGCGAGCAGCTCCCTTATTGCCAAGAGGAGATGTTACTGGAAATATGTGACAGAAAGACTGTCGGAGCCCTAAATGTTTTGCTGGCAGCACAGTACGTCTGATGAGCTGTGCCTGAATCTCGAGCAGGATTCGAAGGTGTTACTGGCGGGCGGCCGCAGGGGCTGGGCTCCGGGACCCCCTGCAGCTGCTCAGCAACATTCCTCTCAATTTTCCATGCTGTGACTCCAAATGGATCTGACAGGAATGTCTGCTACTACTCTGGTGTGTTTGCTTTTTTGAGTCTTTTTTCCAGGGTCTCTCCTAGGAAAAAATGCAGGTGCACACCAGCCAGCCGTGTCCTCTCCCCAGTAACTGGGGTGCTGTAGGAAACACAGCTGTTCAGTAAGGGCAAAGCTGAAACACACTGCTAAAATTTTATTTTTTTTCCATCTCATAACATCATTTCAAAAGCTGAAGGGATCGGCGTGTTCTTGTTTGCCTCTTCCTCGCCCAGGAGATGATGAAATGGTCTCTGCTTTCAGAAGGAGTTGTCCCACCCTTGGTCCGAGATGCTTGGATCCTGGAGCTGAAAGCAGTCTGGCTTGGGAGCAGGACATCTGTGGTTAGTCCAGTCATTTGCAGGGACTACTGGGAGTTGTGTGCCAGCGGGAGATGGATTGTCCCTGCTTTCCTTTTCATCCACACATACTCCTTGGGATTGCTGGGAGAGAGTGAGTCCTGTCCTGGTTGACAAGGAAAAGTTGTTGACAGAGGGGATTTGTTCTCCCGTCAGCAGTTTAAACGTTGCCTCACACTCGGCAGAGTTGCTAAGAATCATCCCAAACCCTCTGAAGTGAACACAGAGCCAGATCCTAGTCAGTGGCAGCAGTCGTTCAAGCAATCTGTCTTCCCAGTCTCTTTGGGCTCCCACTTGCTCAGTGTGTTTTCCACTGGGAGCCTGTGCTGACGTTCTCCCGCGCTGCTCCGCTGAAGAGTACCTACGGGACCGCTTTTGTTCCCTTAGAGGAAGGCGGCTTCAGTGATGGTCGATGGGCTGGAGCCAGTCCAGTGCTAACCATTTCCCATTTTACATGGAAAGGGAATGTAGCATAACTCACAAAGGTGGATATTCTTTGCCAGTTTTCTGATCTGGATTTGAACTAGATAATATCTTCATATTATATAGCATGATATCAGTCTGCTGAAGACTTAGTGGAAATCTGTTAAAGCTTGCCTACCTGAAGTTTTGTCATCTTGCAGTTGTTTAGAACTAAAGTGGTTTTTAATTACTGTCAGCATTTCCTATATGCTTGGCTCAATCAGAAGTGAACGGTGCTGTCGTAGAAATTAGTCAAGACCACCCAGTCCCTTCCGATCCCATTCGTTGTGTAATTCTGTGTAGTAATACACTACGCTTTTATCGGGCAAGATTCATAAGTGCCCCAAGTTAGAAAGTACACGCTGCGTCTGTTCTACGGCTTAAAAGATCTTACTCTGGGAAAGCTATTCCATCTGTGCTTTTTAATTTCAGAATTTTCTCTTCCTGCTGCAGGGAAGCAAAATCCACTGCTCTTTTGCTGCCCTTTCTTTGCACTGGAATGAACGAAGGGTTTCAGTTAAATACATGCTATCTTTACCGTGTCCCTTAGCTATGCTATGCATACTTGGCGTGGTGACCTGTTCCTTTCACTCCTGGATAGCGCTGAGGGGGCGCCCTGATTTCCTTCCCAAGACTCCCACTTAAAAAGTGGCTGTTCTGCATTGCAAGCGGATCCGTTATTTGCCATCAGCTGTTACCAGTGGTCTGTCCTGGCATTATTGCTGGATCATTGTCCCACTCGGGGGACAATGCTAAAATTTGTTGTGACCTGGATCTTGCTATGAAAGTGAACAAAAGAAATTCAGAATTTGCAGACTTTTGCTCTGTAAAGCCTAAATTTTGTTTTAATGCTTACTGTAATGTAATATGCTATGAGCAAAGGCTTTCAAATGCAAACATCAGAGAAAATTTATTTGGTTTCGGCTGTAGCACTAAGTAACCTACCTATTTGTTTCTCCAGTTGTGCACATATGAGTGCTCCTAAGGGAGAAAATTATTACTGAATTCTCCCAAAATTATCTGTGAGACCGTGCCTCGCAGCGTACATATTGAGGAGGGGAAAAAAGATCATTTGATTCTGTTTGACAGTGTTTTGTTGTTTTGATGCAGCGTAAAGAAAAGGCTCGAGGCCTCTTATTTTTGGAAGGGTAGTATCTGTATTTATACTGGTGGTGTTACTACACAAAGCTGATTTTGATCATGCCTCCCTATTATTTGCTGTAGGGAAAAGAAATCAGATGTGTAGTTTTGTTGAAAAGCTGAAAGCCAAGTAAGAAAATTTTTAAGGCAATATAAATGCACCACTGTTCCTAAAACAGCAAGACAATGCAAGATTGTGCATTTTTACTTACAGTGCTTGGCACTGCAAAGTGTTACACTTGTCCCACGTTACTTGGATGTTACTGTTTTCCCTGTTGAACGAGGACTATAATGTTAAGGTGGTAGTGTAAGTGACAGTGTATGGCTCTAACACTGGAATCAGAATGGTGATTCAGCAGATTTCTTGAACAGTAATTGGTAACTGATGCTGAAGAAGGCACATGTTATCTTGGATAGTATTTCCTGTATCTGTGCTAATCTGTTCATAACCCTCCCCAAAACACATACCACTACAGCATGGCCAATGTCTCCCTTCATAATTTCCACATTAGCTAGCATAGATATTTTTTTTTCTGTGCTTGAATATGCGTGGCCATGCATATTTTAACAATTTATATTATTAATGCGAGTATTAATGTATTTGGGTAAGAGACTTAGAATGCTAAGTTAAACTCAGCTTTCTTTTCATATTCAGTAGTTTGTATTTACATGTTTTGGAAAAAAAAGTTGGCCTAGAAGCATCTTCTGATCTTGAAGCAAGAGTAGAGTGACTTCAAAAGAAAAGTGCTTCTAAAAGGAAATCTGCGCTTATCTATTTTTAATACTGGGTTGAACTACTTTTAGGATTTGGAGAATGCAGCCCGTAAGGGAGGTGTTTTGGGGCCGAGCGAGGCTGTTTGGAGGGCTGGCTGACATGGAGGGGTTGCCGTCCCCTGCACCTCCCTGCTGCGGGGGGTTCTGTTGCGCCCGTCGCGTTGGCTTGGGCAGTTCTGTGGTCCCTCAGTGAAACCATTTGGCCGGCTCAACTAGCAAAAAACAAACCCAGAAAAAAACGGATCCCGGCCAGATGGTACACCTGGGAGCAGCAAGTGGCAAAGCCGTGCAGGGACGTGCAGGAGCTGGTATCAACTCGCTACCTGCGAAACCTTGTTCAGAGCTGCTCCCTGCGTGGTTTTTCTTCTTCCTCCCCAAGTGATGCTCGTTTATTTGTTTGAAGGAGTTTTTTTCACTTTGTTGTTGCAAAACACTTGGCTTCCTCATGGAAATAAATCAGAATGATGAAATAAGATAAATTATTAAATATAAGATGTAAATATAAGATGTAAAGGAGGTAAATAAAATGTTATCGTGGCCTTCAGCACTGCCTGTTCCTAAAAATAACAGAGCATGGGCAGTGAAAAAGAAATGCTCATCAACTTAAACATGTACTTCTTTAAAAGGGCAAATATCCGTGTCAGTGGGGTAATTGGGAAGCAGGGTAGGTGTGTCTCCGGTCCTTCCTTCGGGTGTACCTGTGTAGGAAGGGGAAGATGTGGGAGCTGTTGCGAAGTGCCCAGTTGCACACGGGTGCAGTTGGGGAGGGCTAGCGGAGGGCTAGCGGAGGGCAGCAGAGGGCTAGCGGAGGGCAGCAGAGGGCTAGCGGAGGGCTAGCGGAGGGCAGCAGAGGGCTAGCGGAGGGCAGCGGAGGCTAGCGGAGGGCAGCGGAGGCTAGCGGCTCCTGCAGAGCTGGGAACGCCGTTGTGTCCTCCACACTGTTGTCGCTCACCTTGGCTTCAGAGGGTCCCTAGGCTGCCGTCCTCGGCTGCAAGCCCCTGCTCTGTCAGGTCGAAGAAGTACGTTTGCTGGGGGTTTCACTGCACGGACAGAAGCAGGTTTGCAGGTGCTGTGGTGAGGCAGCACTCTTCGCTCTTCCGCGTGCGACAGCTGAGACCACGTGTTTTTTGGGAGGCAGGTAAAATGCATGGATTGGATTCCCCCTCCCCCCGCTCCAGATCAGTGTTATCCAGACCCTGATTTTGCACGATTTTGGAACTGCCTACTTTGGGCTTGACTAGTGATGTTAACACTAATTAAATTATGCATGACTGTTTCTGACCAGGATAAATACATAATCTTGACTTATTTGAAGTAATTCTTAACAGATTATAATAAATACTGTTTGGTTTTTACAAGAAATTGTTTCACGCTTGGTCATGCAGTTACTCTGACGCTTCTTTTCTGTACAGAATATAAACGTATTTCATACTTCCAATTTTTTAAGCTTTTATTTGTTCTTTCAAAAAAATCCCAGTGATGAATGTGAGTCACTGGTCTAATTAAACCTACCTTGCAGTGGAAGTAAAAAAAAAAAAAAATCTTAAAAGATTTAGTGGGTCATCTCAGGGGGAAACTGTTTCCTCTTAATTCCTGAAAATATATTTTTATGTGGTAATAGGATTGATATTGTTAGGCTTTTTTTTCCCTCCACATATTATTAGAAGCCCAAACGGACAATATCTTAACTATTACTTGCCTGTAAAGTATCTTATGCTAGAGTGAAAAATGTTTTCAAGAACATCTTGTAATGGTGTGATTTCCAGCAGCTAAACAATGAGAATGATGGGTAGGAGTTTGAGGTTCTCTCTGGGTTTGGCCACTAATGCACTTTCTAGCCACAGTGTCCCTTGTGACTGAAAACTCTCAAAATAAATCTGTAAGCCATGGACTCAGTCCTAAATTCCTCATACCACTGGCTGGTAATTTTTGTATGTGACAGGAAGTTCTGTACAGGGTTGTTTTCCCTCTTAATGGGAGGTGTGATCGCTCTGATGCTAGAACATGTGCAGCGGTGACTGAAGAGCAAAGGTTAGTGCAGTAAGTTAAAAGAAGGAAGCAACCAAATCAAGCTAGTTTTACTGACTGAATTTAGCGCACGTATAGTTTGGTTTTACACGATGAGATAAATCTATTCGGGAGGATGTCCTCCTACAGAAACTTGGATGGAATTTTTAATAGCCACAAGTGGTCACAGCTTTGTTTATACATCTCATCTGAAAGCTGGGAAATGTTTCTGTAATTAAGTTTAAAAAAGGGAGCGTGTAGGGGGAAAGGCAGAGAGAATAGCCTGAGAATATCCGTTGAGGCAAATGTCCTGAGACAACCAGATTTGTTCTCAGAGATGAATGTGTATTATTTTAAAGGCCAGAAGAAACATGTCTACCCACTGGGTGTATGGGCAGGGATAGGTTTGTTTGGTTTTAAGCCTTGCATTGTGTAAAGTTCTTTACACTTGCAAGATGTGTCAGTTGCAGCAAAATTAAATTCCATGTAATTGTTCTTTGCTTGAACCAGAAATAGTTAAGACCACCGATTTGGGGCTGACGTAGAAGAAGGAAAATACTTATCTTTATGAAACCAAAAAGTTAGTTGAGCAGTGAGAGCCAGGGAGTTGTGTTGCTTCATAACTGGGGTTACAGAATTAGTGTTCTGTCTATCGTTAAATATTGTTAGACGCTTGCTTTCTGCTGCCTGTGGAGCGTTTTACTGTGTCCTCTTCAGAGACTGAAGTCAGTTGAAGTGGTGGGATGAGATTGCTTTACATCTTGGGTGGTGACTGCTGTTTGAAAGGCTAATAAGTAAAAACAAATTTAAACATATGAGTTTGGGTTTGTATAATACCATTGGAGAACTGGAAAGCATTTAATTTTTGGTACAGAAAAAGATGATGGTATCAATGGTATGGATTTGGAAAGTACTAGATTTCTGTCTGCTATTATGGGATTTGCTCCTAATTTTCACTGACCTGTGGGACTTTCTTTGCAAGTTGATCTGCTGCAGTTCTTTCCCAATCTGGAAAATACCTTTTTTTTGTGTGTGCCTGCTAGCTCAAAAATGCTTCTTATGTCTTTGTAAACGTCAGAATTCTGGGCTAATGCTCTTGTTTGGATACTGTATATGTGTTGTCAGTAGTGGAAAATCATTTGACAAAGTGACATCACAACTGTGGGACAATACGCTGATTTCTGTGGCAAGCTACAGTTTGCTTTTTGTTTGTTTTTCAAACGTGTTTATTACCTGTATTAAAAGCGTGTATTCCAGTAAGTGTTTGTTTACGGGAAATTCATTTAAGTACATGTAGATCAGTTACAGTAATTGAACAGAGAGAGACCNCCCCCCCCCCCCCCCCTTCAGGTGGTAGCAGGAGTAGTGTTAGTAGCAACATGTATGGTGTTGTGGCTTTGTCTCTTACTGCTTGGCCAAGAATATAATTGGTAATTTCAACAACTTTGTTCCTCTTAAATAAAATATGAGTAGGTATGTTGACTTTCTATTTCGTAGAAGTTGAGACTCTGAAGTTTTAGAAAAAGGAAACACTCTCCCTGTAAGCTGAAAGGTTTTCAAACAAATGACTTGTTTTGTCATTTAATTAATTAGAAGATAGCATGAAAGCACACTGCAACTGCACTTAGTTCGCTATACTGAAATGCTTTTGTTCGGTTTTAGTTTTTAAATGTTCCTGCTAACTCCCCCCATCCTGTCTACTTTGTGTTTAGAATTGCTGAAAGACAAAAAACTTGGAAATGGCTCAGAGAGTACAGCTAGAAAATCTGTCTTGCAGGACACATACCTAACACGTGCTCTACGAGCTCTTCATGATTACGTGAACACAAAGTTAGAAAAAACAAATGTGTTCTAGCTCCTGAAGTCAAAATGGAAGGGGTCATCACTTGTCATGTGTCTGCAATATTTGCTTGGGACTGTAAAGATGTTTTAATGCAGTGTTGTTATTTTTTTGGCCATTTTTGATCTCCCTGCTTGCCATGAGTTTTAACATCAGCCTTGACACCAAACATTTCAATGGTGGTTTTCAAATTTTTTGAATAAACAAAATGAATTTTTTTCTTTCCAAACTGGAAATAATTCAAAGTGCTTATTCCATTTTCTAAGAACAGCTGGGCACCACAGCTCTGCAGGTTTGCTTTCTAAAGAAAATTATTTTCAGGCTCTCGTCGTGGTCCCTGCATTGCAGGTTGTGTAAGGCACCTCCTGCTCAACTTAGAAGTACTGATTGCCATTTGAGTCTGTCACCGAGGAAACATTTTATCTATTTAGAAGTAGGATGTAGGATTTTTAAGGTTTTCTAGGTGTTTTTTAATCATTAGAGATCAATGAAAAGCAAAGAATAATTGATGGTGAAAAACATACAGTAGACCCTTACTTTTCCTTACTTGTAAAGGAAAAGGTTTAACTAATAGTGGGTGCCCTTTTGTGGTAGTGGTTCTGGGGTGGTTGGTTTGGTTTGGGGTTGGGTTTTGGTTTTTTTTTTTTTAGCTGCAGTTGAATATCTTCCACTCTTTCTTTCCTTTCAGGTAAGGTAGGCACATCCTTCAGTGTTAATATTTCAAAAGCCTTCATTGAAATACAGAAATGTTGTTAATATTTGTTTTAAGAGAACCAAAACAGCAGGGACAATGGGCATAAAGTCACGTAGCCTCCTGGAGCAGACACCTTCAGCGTCTGAAGTTGCAGGCTGTAATGCCACATACAGTCTCTTAAGTACCTTTTTTGTGAGTTCGTTTTCTCATTGCTGTGTTTTCTCACCGGTATGAACAGCAGGGCTGGAGAAGAGGAGCAGTGATGATGCACAACCAAGAGGAGGATGAGAATAAGCAAACATCTTCCCTATCTTGCAGACGTGCCAGTTGATGGTGACGCTAGGGCAGTGCCCTTAGGAGCCATCCTGAAAAGTCAGTCTCTGTGCTGGTCATGTGGGTAGCAGTAAAATACCGACTATACCAGTGGTTTCTGGAAGCTGAGCAGTACCGTAACCCCCGCTCAGTTGTATCCTCGTTCTTTCATTCCTATCAAAAGATACTGGAATCTTTTGGGTCTGATATTAATAACGTTATTTAAAGATGTTGCATTAATGTGCAGTTTTCTCTAAGTGCTGTCTTCTCTGTGCTCTCCAAGTGCAGAATCTTCTTTTCCAGCAGACTTTTCTTGTCTTCCATCTGGCAGATAGATGCTTGATGTTGTTTCCTAATGCAAAAGGGAATCTGACTCCATTTAGTTTATTTCCTTTTTGTCTAACAGGATCATTAATTATACTGTGAGGGTTGTCTCTGCTGCAGCTGTGATCAGAGGAAGGAAAAAACACAACAGACAGTCTTTGGGTTCTGTAGGAGAAGGGTTGAGGTGTCTGATTTCTTTTCTTTGGCAGGTTGCTTGAGCATAGAAAACTGTCACAATTTGTGTTGATTCCAAATAGCGATTTCCCCTGTTCTAGTTATTCCAGACGTGTCCCAAGGAGCTTTCACTGCGCGGTAATGTAAGGCAGAAGAAACTGCAATACCACTCACTGACTTTCTGTGTTGGGAAGACTTTGTGATAGCACCTAATCCAGAGACTTTTTAAACGCAACTTGAGGAAAAATCAAGCACAATCTGTGAATTCTAAATATTTAATGCTTAAAGGTTATTTTCTATTTGGGTTCTGATTAGTATGTCCGGTTGCCAACGAAGGTGAGAGTTAACAAAATGTCTGTCATGGTAAAAAGTTAAAAAATTAAGAACTCTTTTACTAGTGCTGGTATTGCAAAATTTTAATCTAATTTCACCTACTGATGTAATACTGCAAAAATGCTTTAAGGACACTTGAGTGTGCTTCCTAGCTAAGAGAGTGATTGATTACGTGAAGTTTGCCTTTTTAATGATCGGTGTTGGGTAACAGTCTTAATGTCTTTTTATTGTCAGTCGTCAGTCAACTAATTGGAATATTTGTGGTATGTGTATGTATACAGCGTGTATACAGGCATAAAATCTCTTGAGTTCTGGTGGTTTAAGATCTTACAGTATATGTGTGAGATGAAGATGTGATGTAGGCGCATGTATTTTATAAGGTGAAAAGAATCTTACGGGTATTTGCATGCAAGGAATTTTTAGGCGTGAGTGGGTTTCTGATAAGATGAAGGGAGAAAGCAGGTAAACATATTGAAGCCTGGTATTCATTCAACAGAAGACTGCCATTTCCTAAACTGGAAGTAATTTAATCGTGTTTGCATCTGGAGTAGTTAAATAAGATCATTTGCCATAATTACTTCATGTCTAACAAGGTCTGTTGCCATTTGGATTTTATGTTATGATTTGAATCCTAAAACAAAAGGGGCTTAACCACTGGGTGTTGAAAATAATCAATGTATTTCATCATTAAGATTTGAACAGAGACTGTGTTTCAAATATGTCTTTAAAAATCTCATGTCAGGCTGAACCTTTGCTTGTCATCCTGGTGCTGTGGTCTGTTACGTGCATGTATATGACATAAAGAAACAGCTTTGGCCATCCCAAATGGCTGCATTTGCCGTTGGGACAGAACCATTTCAATATCTTAATACTAATTTTTGTCATTCCATTTTACTGAGCTGGAAGGAAAAGCTGTTATTAGGGAGCTGTTTTCAAGAAAGCGGGTAGCATTAAAACTGTTATTATATGATCATTGTAAAGGAGGTGAATATTTGTGGTTGATGTCTAGTGCTGTACACACGAGCGAGAGTAATCCCGGTCCAAAGGAGTTTCTTGTTAGGGGAAATCTCATTGCTGATGAAAAGCAGAGGTTTTGTGTGAGGAATTTCTCACGTTTGCGGGATGCCGGGCAGAGCCGACAGGGAAAGGGGCTGCTGCTGGAGTGAGTGACAGCCATCGCTCCGCAGGGACACGTGCGCATCTTCCCCAGCCAGTAATTTCTACCAGCAGGGCGACATGCTCGTGTTGGCATAGCCAAGGAGAGACCCAGATACTTCAGGCTCGCTTGAGTGATGTTGTACGAAAACATAGGTTTGTGGTACGCCGTGTTAAATCACTGATTCTGACTGTGTATTTCTTTGTGTTTCTTACTGATGGAAAGTACTTGCTGTTACAGATGTCAGTGGTATTGTACCTACCTGCATCTCTGCTCTGCAAAGCCACCAAACGAAGGGGTGCTGCTAAAATTCTCGTCATGTCCGAAATCAGCACATCTGGCCAATGAGTTGTGTGTAGCTTTGGCTCTTCTTTGTATTTTTTCCCTGAAAGATAGTCATAGACTCATAGAATGGCTAGGTGTCTTTTGAATGACAATTCATTTGCGGGAAGAATTTTGGTCTGTTACTGAAATAAATGGAATGATACCAGGCTTGAATCTGACAATCAAGCTGTAGAGCCAAAGCTTACCACATATTGTATGGTAACAAGTTTCCTTTGATTGTCTAGCTTTCTTTTGACGGGTAAGTTTCTGTCCATAGCCATTCATTTGATTACTTATGATTTTATGAAGTAGAATTCCAGTAAATTAGGTTTGGGGGTTGGGTGGTTGGTTGTTTTGTTTTTTTTCTGAAAACGATCCCAGCTAAAAAAAAAAAAAAAAAAAATCCCTCATGTTTCATGTAAACTTGTTTTTCTTAATCAGGTTTATTTTGTTTTCTGCAATGAGATGTGTTTGCAAATGCTAAAAGACTGTACATTTTGCTCTATTTCAGTGCCTGATGACCTCTCCATAGAAGAAAGAGAAGAGCTTTTAAATATTCGTCGCAGGAAAAAAGAATTGATTGATGATATTGAGGTAATTGATTTATCTGTAAAGATGCTTAGAAGACTGCTTCAGTAGATTAAGTTACAGTAAACTGCATACCTAGGTACGAATTCCAGGTAGTGGTTTTCAAAGCATATAAATGGCTTAAGCTATATCTTACTAATAATTAATAGGTTTTATGTATCATTTGCGTGCTTTTAAAAATGCTGACTTCTGTATCTATGTAATGCAATATGTGCATATGTACCTGTTTGATTTGTGTAATGAAGAACTCATTAAACAGCAGATTTGCATACAGGATGGGAGCGAGTGAGAAATCTGGGTAAGGAAATCTTATACCGAAATTGGTAATGGCAGTTTAGTCTTGATGCTGTGACATGAGCACACACTGGGAATCCAGATCCATGTGTTTAACAGCTATCGAGTTGTGGTAAAATCTTTAAGCTAAATATCTAAGGAAGCCATAAGATTTGTCACTTTTCTTCAGGTGAGTAGAAAATACTAGAAAATAAAACCTAATTGATTGTATTAGTATATGATAGATGATTTAGAAAAATGTTTTAATGTAGCTTAACATATATATTGTCTTCCTTCTTTTCGCAGAGATTAAAATTTGAAATTGCGGAAGTTATGACAGAAATTGATAATCTGACTAGCGTAGAAGAAAGGTAAGTAATGCTAACATATGGACATGATTCAGGCAGCCCTTGGAAGAGGTCTTCCAGGAATAGCAAATAAAAATAGCTTTATCATGCTAAACAAACGTTGGATCATGTTTATTCAGTCTGCTATAAAGTCCCTAAAGCCTGACTTTATCCTGTTCAGCTGTGTCATTTGTTTGGATGAAAAATGTGTTGGATAGAATGTAGTATTTTAGACTGTCTGACCGGTAACAATACAGCTCTCTGAGACTGCAGTCACTTGAGAGAATTGAAAATAGTAGCATAATTTTCCCCCTTGTAAAAGGCGAATGTCTTGTTTTTGTAATCGAAAATATAAAGTAACCAAAATACAAATTAAATGAAGCTCATCCAGAAGTTGTTGTTTTTGTAAAAGAGCAGCTGATAACTGCTTGTTGTTTTTCTTTTTCTCCATGTGCAGCAAAACTACACAAAGAAATAAGCAAATAGCCATGGGAAGGAAGAAATTCAACATGGACCCAAAGAAGGTAGAGAATATTTTTTTTTCCCCCCACTGGTCAGGAATCAAGTTCCTGCTCGTAATATGATCTATGACAAATACAGTTGTGTTTTCTTAAGAAAACATATCTGTTACAGGCCTTATTTATATATATCCTGTAACACCGAGCAGAGGGTTAGAAGCAGTCATCTAGTCATTTGCTAGTCACGTGTGCTTTTTTCACTTAAGCAAACCTTTTTTGATAATGGAGGTTATTTATCAACAATCAAATATGCTGGGTATCGATGGGCTGCCTTGCAGAAAGATTATTTGTATTTGATAGAGGTGCTTTATGTTGATTTGACAAATATAATGCTAAAAATATTTTTATGTTTGGTTATTAGTGAGCCATTTTTTTAATGTCCTTTTTTTCTTTCTTCAAAAATACCTTTTAGCATGTTTTGTTTAATTTGGTCTCCTATAGGCTTTTATATTTGCATATATAAATTCCGTTTGTGAAAAAGGCACATGTGAACATCTGTATGTTTGTATACATATATACATATACGTGTGTACCTGTATGACTTACACAAACACCTACGGGTAGAAACTTGGTTACCACTTTCAAGAAGTCTACTGTGCATTTAGCCAAGGAGTAAAGTAGTTAATTTCTCTGCAGTGTCTCTACTTTTCTTAACTAATTGGTAATTTTCAGGAAAATTCAGGGACCTGCACGTGCTCTTACAGGCCTCGCCTGATGTATTTAAAAGAGCTGCTTTGGCATATTTGACGTTTAGCCTTTATTTTACGTTTTACACCTTCCTTGCTTTGTTTTACTGCCTTCTGTTGTTCGTAACTGAGATTCCATTTTGAATTTGTGAGGATTCTTCTTTAAAGTCTTTTTGGAAATTGTATAGCATTTGTTTTTCTGTGTTAGTTGTTGACACATTTTCTTTTCTTGTATTGAATTCGGTTTCGTTTTGGTGGCTTTTCTGTAATGTTCCAAGTATGGTGATGGCTGTTACTCTTCGGGCTGTTTTCAGTTTCCCAGAAACACTCAAGGACTTGGAGAGACAGAACCCCTTTTAAGCTACCGACCATGTCTTCTATTTTCATTTTCCATTTTGGTGACTGTCTAACTTCAGTTCCGTTGAGGGCAGAATACCCCCAATATCCTAATGGTTTGCTGTTGTCCTCCAGCTCTTTCACATCCTAGAAGTTTGTGGCAAAGTCACAGCGTGATGTCAGATGCCTTCATTCCAGTGATAACTATTTTTTGTTACCGTTCTTGTTGGGTGAAGTTATTTCTATAAATAGATGCTGTGGCCACATTGGTACTGTACCATAATTTAAAAGTGGTAAACAGACTTGGAGTAGCCATTGCGAAAAGGATGTTCTTCATTCGTAAGTGGGAGGGAAGATGGTCTCCGGAGTCAGGAGTGTGGAAGAACTGGGGTGATAACACACGCACCGAATCCCCCAAGTTTTCTCATTTAAAACCAAATAACGCAGTTCTAATGTTTTCGTGTTAGCAGTAAGACAGTGAGGTGACTTTCTTTAACCATTTTTGTTGGAAGACCTGTACGTTTTCTAGTGCGTAGCCGATCTAGAGCCCTCCTCCCTGCCCCCGCGCAGAAACTGCCCCTTCATGTAGCTGCGTCCGTGCAGGTGCGGGGACAGCTCGTGTGGAGGAAGGGGGACAGCTCGTGTGGAGGAAGGGGGACAGCTCGTGTGAAGGGCCACAGCGGCCAAGTCTGCGAATCACTCGGCAGTCCCTGTGCAGAGGACGTAAGGCTTCACATCCGCAGCGCTGCCTGTGCTGGGCGCAGAAAATGAGCTCCCTGTGGCAAAGGCAGGGTTCGAATAACCACAACATTTGTAACTAAGTTGCTGTAAAAGCCATGAAATTCAAAGCAGATTTCATTGCACTGACTTTAAAAAAGTTTACACAATATTTGTAGTCAATATTGATTATTTCTGTAGCTGTGAATTTTGTGTGGGGAGGTCGAACTAGCACAGCTGCCTTCCCTCTCCTATCAGTCTGCAGAAAGCAAAGTTGCATCAAGACAAAAGATAGCGTAGGAGTTGATGGGGATTTGGCTGACCTATTTTACCATTTATTCCAGACGCTGGAGCTGTTGTGCCAGAGAAATTCCTTTTCCTGTCTGTTTGACTTCTGGTTCTTAAACATCTTAAGAATGAAAAAAAAACCAAAACAGGGGAAAAAAACCCCAGAAAAATGAAAATTAAATCAATTTTTGTGGTATGCTTCTGCACATAGAAATTTGTTTTCCATGCGTCCAGTCATGTCCATTATCTTTTTCAGTAACTTGAACAACTTTTGGAAAAAACCAAACCTATTCTGGTCAGCCTTTTTACACTAAGCGTGAATAATACGGTCCAGGTGTTGAACAAGGGAATCTGCAACTGCTGTTTCTGATGTTTGTTGGAAGGAAGGTTCTCTCTTGGTTGACAGAGCTGGGAAAGCTTTTTGAATAACTTGGTGTTGGGGAAAAAGCATTAAGTTTCATAGTGAAATGAATTTTTTGTAGAATTAGTTACCAAATAAGTTTTGAAGGGATCATTTTTTTAGGAAAGCTCAGCTATTTCTCCTTCAAGGTAAAAAGGATATATTCTTTGCAATGAAATTGTATCTGTTCTGAAGCGACATATAAAAATAGTAAGTTGTCGGAGTCAAGAGTACCAGCCTGTCATTGAAATTAGGTTTTCAGATGATGATAAAATTGTTTTGAGAGAATTGCATTCAAGACTTCTTTTTTTCCCCAAAAAAGCTGCAAGCCTTATAACATCACAGTTTGTTTTCTTTGTTAAATTAGTCAGAAAATAGACTTTTTTTTTTTTTTTAATGTTGTCAGGCTGGTAATCATTTTATTGTGAAAAAACCAGAATCAACCAAACAGAAGGGTAGTTACTTTTTTTGAATGTTACTGCATGGCCTCCTATGCTATATCAAAAAATAATGGAAGTTTTCCCAGTTGTAACGAAATAAAAAAGAAGTATATTCTATTCGCAAAAATTGAAAAACTTGTAATATTTCTGAAACTTTGAAACATTCTAGTAGGAAAGATTTGGAATAATTTATTGAGCTCTTCTATGCATATTTGGAATCCAGGACATTAAGGTTACTTACAGCTGCCATTCCTACTTTTCACTAGCCTGCTGCTATCAGTTGTGTGAAATGGGCAGGAACAGCAACACCTTTGTTGGGGTGTGTGGTGGGGAAAAAACGAGCACTGTGTCCTCACGGGCTGCTGAGTGCTGGAATTGCACCCCTTCCATCCGTTGTGCAATCTTTGTGTAACTCCTAGTCTCCTTTCTTTGCCGCTTTGCAGAAAGCTCTCTGGGCATCCCTAGCGTGTGCCAGGTGTAGGGCCAGTAATCTATGGAGGCACAGGAGTCCAGGGGCTTGATCAGTACCCTCTGAGGGACAGGGTAAGACTCTCCTCCTGGCTTTGGTAGGTAGAAGCTCCCTGGTAGAAGCGTGGCTGGTTTGTGAATAGTCTAGTCCAAGTCCGTTGTGAATAGTTTAGTTCCAGCACAACCACAAGTCACCGATAATCCTGGCGTCAGCATGAACTCTTTTAAACAGGTTTCATTCAGTATCTTCAGCCGCGACTTCGGCTGCAAGTAGGGGCTTGATGTGCTGGGTTGCAGTTTGTAGATGGTAACAGATGCTTTATTTTCTGTCATGGTGGTAGTTAAGTTATTCCTGTGTACCTCTTCATTATATGATTTTACAGATTATGTCTCTGCAGACGCTTATGCAATATTGTGAACAGGTCAACTCTCACATTAACTCCAAAGAGCAACATGGAATCATTATTCAATTAATATTTGATTATTTCTATTGCTGAGGGATTCAAACTGCCACCTAGTACTTCTAGCCTTAAAACTACACTCTCATTTTAATCTTTAAACCGGTACTAAATGCTGCTTATCTAACTGAAAAACATTTGTTTACCATTTCATTAAAAAAATAGGAATCTGTAGGCCAATGTAATTCTTGATGTGCTATGTATATGTCTGTGTCAGTATATTAATACCAAATGTTATGACCAATGTTTACATGAATGCTTGTGGAAGAAAACATAACATTCCTTTTCCTCTGGAATTGCTCTTCCTAGGGGATACAGTTTCTGATAGAAAATGACCTCCTGCAGAACACTGCAGAAGACATTGCACAGTTCCTTTATAAAGGAGAAGGATTAAATAAAACGGTAATTGGAGATTACCTCGGTGAAAGGTAAAATAAAAATATTGAAACCTTGTCCTTGAGTTTACACAGCATACTTACAGGTTTTGGTAGTCACCTTCCTCTTCACAGGCTGCGGGAGAGCGATCTCTGCTACCCAGAGATCTATAAAAGCTACAGTGGGAATTAAAGCGACCACGGTATTGTGATAGGGTTTTTTTCTATTAGGCTGTTGTTCTTTTTAAATGGGTACATTATGGAATGATATTTAATTCATTGTAATATACTGTTTTGATAAAATAGCCTTAAATTTGGCTGTGATGCAGAATTTAATACCATAAGCTTTTGGAATGTCTGAGAGTTTTCTTGCAGCAGTTCCGGTAACTCTTGATACTGTGCCCAGACAAGGAGTGGTTTACAATCACTAATAATGGCATAGTAAAGAAATTACTTATTAAAATAGGTAGGTCCTGGGACAGTAGTTATAAGCAGGTTTTAGTGTTGTCTTTTTCCCTGCACACAGACTTTCCATTAGTGAGGGCAGCTGCACCCTATCTTTATCAGCCCTGGTACGATAAACCCGCAACAAGCGTATTGATGCATACTATTGCAAAAGACAATGTAAATGCAAATTACTTCCATTGCTTTGCAACCCAGGAATCGATTCTGAAAACGGCAGTGGAAAGAGACAGAAGTAAAGAGTGGGTTGAAGTACGTGTATCTACGTGCTTGCACGTGTTCTGGTTCAGGTGCCAGTTATGGAGGTTTAAAAGTTGACTCATTTAGGATATATTCCTGTGGTGATGTGTTCTGGCAGATGCCTTTTGAGGCACCCATAATCTGTTTACGGCATCAACGACTTAAGTTTGTGCTCAGCAATTTCCTCCTGACTTCAACGTGTTTAATGGAAATTTTCACTGTATTATGTATATTTTGAAAACAGATCTTCTCTATGAAGTCTCTGTACAGTATCTGTAAACATTTCAATAGATTTTTACTATGACAGCATTATGTTATTGCTTTTGAATATTTGGGCAATCAGTATTATAAAATCACTTATATGTTAATGTCCATAACTTCAGAACTGTAACAAAGCTTGTATAAAGGAGTCTGTGTTTGGTTTTGAGAGCTGCGTTCTACCTTAGTATTGTCTTATGAAATACTTCCAGTTTTTCTAGGCCTATTCCCAGAAGCCCTGTACTCACGCAGAAAGGTCTTGCCAGTATGTCCAGGCCCACTGGAGTCATAAGTAATGTTCGTGTGACTGTTTATAGGTTCACATTTAAAATTAAAAAATTTATTGCTTGTTCTTCTGCATCCCTGGCAGGGATGCTGCTTGGCAGCACTGTGGTCTAATCTGAAAATACAGAGCAACGTTTCTTAATATTGAGTATACATACAGATAAACATGCAATTCAATTGTATCTCCTGAATTTCTCAAGCTTAAATACAGACAAATGTAGTGGTCATACTGAAGAGCAAATTTGATCAGGAAAAAATCTATCAACTAGATAATAAAGTCTTAGGAGAAGTGAAAAAAAGTTCACCTACTGCTCCTATTTTGCCACAAGGCAGAAGCAACCTATCCATTTGAAGGACCAGTTGAAGTAAAAAAGAAATTTAAAATTATTTTTTGCTTGAAAAGGAGCTTTTATTTAACGTATCCAGTCAATCTACTTTGTCTTTTTTTTTGCATGTTTCTTAATTTCTGTGAAGGGTGTAATTAATATGGTAATGGGAAAGCAGATGATATTTCTGTCCATTTTTTTTCTTCACTTATATGTATTAGTGAGGAGGTGAAGAGGTGACAATCTGATTTTCAGGAATGTGTATGGACATTTCAGGGTAGTCAGGTCTGGAATGGGGAATTGGTTCATCGTACTCCTTTGAATAATTTTTATTCACATTCATCTGAAAATAATGTATGAGGCCTGGGGTAAAATAAATACCCTGGGATAAAATGAAATGTGACAATTGAGGTGATCTTAAGCTGTTAGTTTTGCTTTTTGGAGTACCTCAGAAACAGGCTATTAAGTGATTTGTGCTATGCAAATGGCAGTGCATATTATAGATGAGTTTTTATTGAGTTATGTACTGTCTTTTATCAAGGCATTTGGAGTCTGAGGACATTCTCTTTTACGTTGCCACTCCCTCTCAGGGGCCCGTCATGAATTACTTCTGCATTCTAGCTAAATATAGCTGAAGACAAGACCAGGAGAATCAGCAGAATGAAATATTTGTATAACATTCTGTCATAAAGAGCTATATTTTAAATTATTGACTTTTATAGTGTTACAGCACTCGGCAAACTGAAAAAAGTGAATGGTAAAATGGAACAAGATAGTACCTAAAAAGTACAATAAATAAGGGATGAATTACGCCCTGTGAAAGATACAACATTTTTTTTATGTGTGTGTAAGTCTTCACTTATTTTTTTAAGTGGCTTCCTGGACCTTTCATGATATTTGGCTTCTGTCTTTGGAACTGTTCACGGCACAAGTATCACTGTTAATCCAGCCTACATAAAAACCTAGAAGAGCAAAAATGAGAGTATAAGGCTAATATTTGTTCTGAATTATTGCTGCTGCATGTACATATAAGCAAAATCTATATTTGGCTTAGGGTGACAAAGTACCTCTATTGAGTGCTCTCTTTTATTTTACTATTAAGCCAGTTTATTTCACTGCACTGAAAAGTAGTCGCTGTAGTTACTCAGTTTTGTGAGAATTGCTTTATTTTGCTGACAGAGCTGATGTGTTTTTCTGTAAGCAATGTGGGGACATGACAACGAACGAGTAGTTTGTTTTAGGGCCTCTCCTCGTGCGCGTTGCCGTGCAGTTAGTAACGCAACAGACAGCTCTTGAGGGGTGCACACCGTCCTGTTTTCGGGTGGAGGCTGACACGCCACATTCTGTGGTGGTGATGTGTGTAAAGCACACCCTGAGGATCACAAACCTGTACGCTTCTGGCGCGTGAACTCGGTGGTGGGGTAGGCTAAGCTCGGTCTGCATGCAGATGGTTCCGTGTTCCTGAGCGGCGGTGGGCTGGCCCCGGCTGGCCGCCACCAAGCCCCTCGGTCACTGCCCCCCTCGGGGGACGGGGGAGAGGAAATAACAGCAAAACGCTCGTGGGTTGAGGTGGGGCAAGAAGAGATCACCCACCAGTTACCCCAGTTACCGTCACGGGCAAAACAGGCTCGACTTGGGGGAAATTAATTTAATTTATCACTAACCAAATCAGAGCAGGATAATGAGAAATAAACCCAAATCTTAAAACATCTTCCCCCGACCCTTCCCTTCCTCCTGGGCTCAGCTTCGCTCCCCGTTTCTCCTCCTCCTCCCGCAGTGGCGTTGGGGGGACAGGGAATGGGGGTTGCGGTCAGCTCATCGCACCTTGTCAGCTCATCACACAGAGCATGATTTGGCTCGTGATTTATGTAACAATATAGAAGATAGGTGAGAGGAAGCCTGTTCAAAACCTATGCTGATTTTAATAAACTTTATGGTAACGGTTTTTGAGAATGGAATAAGAGCATAGTATGTACTAAGCAGCTCTTTTAAAAAGCTGTTACTGCTCTTAATACAATCAGCTGAAGCATTTCTGTTCTTCATCTTTGTACATAAATTAAGATACTGCTTTAATATTTTCTGTTCTTAAGAGGAAAAGAAGGGGATCGTTTGTTTTTCATGTGTTGTATGGCTAAAGAAATTTATCTTACTTTAATCGTTGTTTTAAGAGTTCATTACACAATTTCTGCAAAAGACTTTTTACTGGATAAATGTGTCAGGTGTCATCCCATATCAGGGCAGGTGCAGTAACGATAAACGTGAAGCAGAGAAGGCCAGGCCATTTCCGGATCATTTAAATAAGTAGTGCTAAAGTCAATTCAAGTGTCCTGGTTCTTGCCAACCTACTGGCAAACTTTTATGGGCAAAATACTAGTGTTAAATATTAAAATACCTCTCAAATAAGTGTGTGAACTATTTCTGATTACTTGATTTGATCAGTACGATCATTTATTTCCTTGCTTATTCTTGGAAGCAAATAGAAAGCAAATAGAAATAACTAACAAGTCTTTAAAGTTCGGAATTGTAATTGTCTATTTCCATTTTTGTCTTTCATAGAGATGAATTTAATATTAAAGTTCTTCAGGCTTTTGTTGAACTCCATGAGTTCGCTGATCTCAATCTTGTACAAGCCTTAAGGTGAGTAAATTTTTATTTTTTGACCTGAGCTTCCTGTATCGAATTGCACGTTCATATGAGTCACTGTGTTGATTTATTCGTCAGAAAGCTGATCTGCAGCTCAGCAAAGTTATACGCATTACTCTGGAAGCTGCCAGAGACAGCTCTGTTTTAACCCTTCAGTTGTGTGTGTGCTGCCTTTGAAGGTGATAACTTTTAATTATTTCAGGCAAATACAAACAGCTAAAACATAGCCATAACTCTTAGGTGTGCCTGCCATATGTGGATGTTTGAAGATCTGTTTTGTACAGAGATAGGTAAAAAACAACCAAACCCCTAACCCATGCAAGTAAATAATTTTCTTTGCTGCTGTCTTCTTTCGCCTTTCCTTCCACCTCATCTTGTTCCTCTGGACGGGGCCGGGAGGAACCCCACTGGCCATAGTCAGTGATTACATTCAATTACGAGGAGGTAGACTTTGAATCAAGTAATATCTTCCTCCTTTCCTCAGAGTTTCCCACTTGTGGCACGAAAGAAAGAGTAATATCTTAGTAAACTTTTTTCTCTTACTGAGTGAACAGTTTACTTGATTTCTCTGGGATGCCAGCATACGTACAGTGACCTTGTGAAGTCCCTTCTCATCTTGGTGGAAATCCATAATAGATTTAGCAAGTTAACTTGATTTAGACTGTTCTGCCAGTTCTGTTGCCACAGGTGACTCCCTCCTGACATCAGATAAATTGAAATGTCCCTGTGATCCTTGTCTCTGGTGCGGTGCCTTGTGATGTGGAGTCAGAACAGCTTTGCGATGGTTGAGTGATGTGGTGATGATAGCTTGAGCTAAGGAAGCCTTTCTCTGGCTGCTGAAGCTTGTCTAGGAGGCTTCATATTCCTATCTCTTTTACCCGATTTAACGTTAGGTTTGACTTTATTCTTTCTTAGCAGTTGCTACTATTAAATGTTTGTATTTTGGTAGCTTACAAAATTCGTGATCTGGGTTGGAACTTTGCACAAGGTGAGTAAAAGACAGTATATAGCCCTGACAAACTAGAGATGGCCTGCGACACTTTACTATAATGTCCTAAAATGAAAACTGATGAAGGCAGGAATAAATGGTTATTATATTGGCACCCAGCGTAAAGGGAATACTGAGAACTTGTTGTGCATGGCAGAGCATGTAACTTTGCTGGTTTAGATAATTCTTTTGCTAAGAAAGAAAAGAATAAGTGATTAAATTCATTTGAGCTTTATAGCACCGCGGTGTGCCAAAAGTTTTATTTGTGAAGATTTCTGTCCTGTATGCATTCCAGTGTACCTATATGTAGTAGTAGTAAGTTATGAATGTAAAAACTCTATTTCAGTTAATGCTGCTAAACAGGAGCACGGATCTCCTGCATATATTATAAAATCACCGAGGTGATATCGTGAGTCTTTATTTTTAAGATCTGGGTCTGATTCTTGTAGGGTGAACTTCCACTAGACAGGCGGCACCTGTCTAAGCAGCAGGGTTTTTCTTCTTGTTGATACTATTTTTTAAAACGTTTGAGGAGTCCAAGTAAAGATGATAAGTGGTTTTGTATTTCTTGCTTCTCTCCCCTACCAGTAATATTTTATGTAATGTGTCTTTTTACATTGTAAGTGAAGTCTAGCTGAGTGTTTACTGCTTTTAGTAGCCAGAAAACACAGGGAGGTTTGAACTGCTTGTTTCCCTGTAGCATTCTCATGGCAAAAATGGGATGCATACAGAAAATTGTTTACTAGTCTGGAAAAAAGAGAGTCTCAGAATATGAACTGCTGTATTATCTTGCCTGATAGCATGCAGTGTTGCTGGCTGAATCACTGGGCTAGCCATCTGTGCATGTTGCTTTTATAAGAGCTCCTGACTCGTGTGTTGAGAGATTGAGAACGTATTTCTAGGATATACTGTATAGACTTTGCTGACTTTTGCTGTTTTTGTTTCTGATTATTTGTAATATATGCTTGATATGTAGATATTGGAACAAGTCTAACAACTATTCTTCCCTTTTCTAGGCAGTTTCTGTGGAGCTTCAGACTCCCAGGAGAGGCTCAAAAAATTGATCGTATGATGGAAGCTTTTGCTTCACGCTATTGCCTTTGTAACCCAGGAGTCTTCCAGTCTACAGGTTAGTCACAGGAAACAATAGGAGTTCTTAAGTGTGTGTGTGTGTGTTTATATATTTTTGGATCATATATGTTCTACATCTGGTGCAAAAAGACAATAGCCAGTTTGGAAGTTTAGGATAAAGTAATGTGTGAAATGAGAAATTTCTGAGGACTGAGAAAATGCAACTGTCTAATCCTACACTTTGTTTCCAGGAGGTGCAAGCTTATGGTCAGAATGGATTTCCATTTCTAAAACTTCAGCATTAATGTATATCTAAGCCAATTAAAGTATAAAAACCACTTTAGAAATGTCACCAAAGATTTTGGCTAGGAATTGGAAAAGAAGGATTCTCAGGGGCTTAAGGGCAGAAGAGTCCAATAGGTTGGATAGTCTCATCTGTCAGTTTTAAGGACTTTACACCTCATTATCTCTCTGTCAAGTCCACCTCTATGTGGTTGTAGTATGTTATCTAGAAGGTCATCTGTTTTTGTTATGAGGACTTTATCCTTTCTCATTAGCAGTCAGCTCTCCAATAATTTATCTCAGTTAGAAACGCACCTCAGTTTTCTGTTGAATTACTTGGTTTAGAATTACTGAAGTCATAAAAGCTAACAAAACTTTGTGATATGGCACAGAATGCCCGAGCATTCTGGCATTGTTGGTCTGTTTAGTTACATACACGCATAGCTTGCTGTTGGTCACTCTGTTTGAGGAACAAATAGGCTAGGAAAAGGTTAATGTAAAGTAGGTCTGCAACAGCTAGAGAGGAAAATACTTCCTGAAAACAAAATGCTGAAGATGCAAGCACATTTTTCCTCTGTGTAGCGAGGAGGAACCTCTCTGTGTAGAGAGGTTTCCATCCTGCTTTTTCTGACACGGGATCTTGTACTTGAATTCTGGGAGAATTTACTATAATCATAATCAAGATCTCCTTTGTCTTCTTTTGATACCGTTCAGTGGTATGAGCCACCTTGTGTATGCCAAGAAATGGAGTCTGTTTAAATGCAGTTCAGGTGGTATTTTGAAGAGACTCTTCTATCTCTTTGGAGAAAGCTTTGGAAGTACTTTGAGTAGGACCAAGTCTTGTATAGGATCTACCAATGTAATCTAGGCAAAATCTGTGTGCAGAGAACATTTTGCCCAAAGACACTTCAGTGTTGCAAATAAAATGTTAATTTAGCGTGACAGCAGTTTTTGATTCTCTTGTATTGTCTTTCTCGAACTGTTTTTTAATTTGAATTGTACATATTTTTTGTTCTTAGGCTCATTTCAACAGTTTAAAGAAAGATTTGAGACTGCTCTTGTGTATAGTGTTTAGGATTTTTTGACTACCTGCTTTCTTTATCAGTGAGGATGAGATATATATTCATTTTACAGGTTTGTGCCACAACACAGAGAAAGATAAGTAATTTTTCAACTCTTATTTCAGATACGTGCTATGTGCTTTCATTTGCGATCATTATGTTAAATACCAGTCTGCACAACCACAATGTAAGAGATAAACCAACAGTAGAGAGATTTATTTCTATGAATCGTGGAATTAATGAAGGTGGAGACCTTCCAGAAGAATTACTACGGGTAAGTTAGACTGGGTAAGGCAAGACATTGCTTTGTGGTTTTCATAGGAAACTTAAAAGCGTGTACATAGGTTCTAGGGCAGATTTGTCAAGGGAAAGTAAGAACATTTTCTAGCCTGCCTAACCATCTGAGCAGCTGAAAAAAGCATTTTCTGATATTCACAGCTGCTTTGAGCTAGTTCTCCCTGTATTCAATCTTTTGTTGAGGAGAGGAGATTCCAGAGAAAATACTCTGTATTATCTCTCAGTAGTATGCTGATGGCAAAATTTTTGTGGAATTGGCTTCTTATGAGAAAAAAGTAGTATTTCTGGGTAAGTCAGAGAAAGCCAGAAAAAATAGTAAAAATCATTGTTTCATTATTTCCTCTCTTCTTTCCATGTGTCTTGTGGAGCCTCCTCCTGTCCCTTCAGATATTAATAAAAATACTTGCTTCTCTAAGACAATGTGATGGCCTAAACCATTTTCTGAAAACCCAGATTCATTTGGCAAAACTTGTACTGAATGAGACCTGAACCTCAAAACTTTGAAATACTGAATNGGGGGGGGGAAGAGACGGACACTTGTTTATAGATGATTTAGAAGGGATGGTCCAGAATTTCATGGACAGTGTTTCCTATGCCTTTTATACAAATAGCCTGAGAAGCAGTAAGATGTCCTGGTTGCATTTCCTGTTAGATGTTTATTAATGAGGTCTCTTTCCTCTTTTTTTATTCTTCTAGAATTTATATGAAAGTATTAAGAATGAGCCGTTTAAAATTCCAGAGGATGATGGAAATGATCTAACGCATACATTTTTTAATCCAGATAGAGAAGGTTGGCTGCTGAAATTAGGTTAGTTATAAGGGCAGTTTTGCTGCTACATGTTTGTTCGTTGCTCGCGTGTTTGCTGCTTCTGTGTCTGTCTGCTCTCTTGTGAAGGTAACAGGGTTAACGTCATTTGTATTTGAAAATGTTTGACCCAAAATAAGTAACTCCTTTACACCTGAAGGTTGTTACTTCTCATTTTATGTATCCAAATTAGCAATCCTGTTTCAAACTCTGGAGTTTTATTTCTGGTGTAGGAGAAATAAAAACTCAGTGACAAAAAGGAGATGCTGCATGGTATTTACCTTGTGCTGTGACGGATAAATAACAACTAAATCTCCATAAGGTCATTTCAGAAAACTCTGTGATATTTCAACTCAGTTTTCTGTGTACAGAAAAAAGGATTTCTCTTCAAATAGTTATTTTTGTATGTCTTTATTTTTCCATATTATTTGTGAGTTTCTCTTGGTTTGGTTTTGGCTATGATTTTTTAATGAGTGGTTTAAATGTGCCTTCTTGTTTTCCTTATGGCCTATGACCTATCACCTTTCTGTTCTGTGACTGGCTGTCTCTGCTTATTCTGCGTTAGGAGGTACGTATCTGATTGCTTTCCAGTCCACTCTTCTTCAGTTGCTCATTCTTTTATTTTCTTCCTCCTGTTTTTTTTCTTTCTGTTTTTTTTTAAAAATCAAACTTACTGTAGCATTTTGCTTTTACACTCAGTGTCACTAACAATATTACCAGTGGTGCTCTGAAAGACTGGCATGTTGGTGTCAAGCTCACACGCTAAAGTGTTTACATCTAAAGCAGAAAAATAAAGATGACTACTCCGCGTACCTTTCTCGTTCACTGAAGAACATGACAAGGGAAGAATAATTTCTGCTGAGAGAAAACAGCATGTCTTACTCTTGTAACGAAGTTCCAGAGTGATTTTGTTACTTGTACATCAATTATGTTAGGTTTTTGAAAGATTGTTTACATTTGAACTATGTGCTTATAAAAGCTGTTCTTTTTCTTGCTTATTTTATTTATCTTACTGAACAGAATCTTAAATGAGCACCAAATATAGGGTTGCAGAAAGCTTTGGTAATTTGCAGTCTCCTGGAACTGCGAGATGGCCTCATTTACAGACTCTCTAAAGTTGACGGGATTCACTTTTTCACCTGGGTTTAGGGATTTTTTTTTTCCCTATATGAAGGAGACTGAAATTGTATTTTAACTTTTTTTTAAAAAAATGAAATAAACCTCTTCATATAAAACACCAGTTTTATAAAACACACTCCAGTAGAGCCAGTTGTTGGCCACTTCAACGCGTAACTGCTGGTTAAAGTAGAAGGGACTTTGCAGCGGTAGAGTGTGAAAAGGTGTGTGTGGGGAAGGTAGAGCCTGCTTAGAGCCTTGGGCCCGATCTACTGATTGCACCTGGAAATTGGTGGTCGTGCTAGTGCTGGAAGGAAATAGATGTGAAAAGGAGGCATTTGGAATTCATTCACCTGCTTTCGGATGTCTTATTTTAACCTCTGTGCTACAGATGCTATAGAGCTCTGTGTCTTTTTTTTTAACTGCAAAAAACCAAAGCTCTTGCTTTTTGTTGCTCAGTGGCTCAGCCGGCACAATTTCAAAGATGACTTCAGCTTTTCTCCATTTTGTAGCACGAGGCAATAGCTATCGCAGCAGAAAAGGCTTTCAAGATGATGTAGATAAAATGTGCTTTCTGGAGAAGAGGTTGGTTATAAGCCCGCGCTGTGCGTATGTCTCTTCTGTTGCCGGCGCGTTCTCGTACACTTACACGCACACTGAGAGCGCGAGCAAGAGCATGAGTTTGTGTAGAGCAGTGACAATGTCCCTTGTGGAAGAAACTGTCAATAAAAGGCATACAAGAGATCTAGTCAAAAATAGAGACTTGAAAGAAATTGAAGAGAAAAGGTGACTGAAAGTCAGTGAGAGCTGCCAGGTACTTCTGAACAGTACCATCGCTGGCTCTGGCGCGAGGTCAGTAAAACCGCCTTTCCATCATGTACGATGTAGATGAGAGACAGTGCGCAGAAAGCCCAATAGTAGAAGCATGTGGGGAACGGAAGGGTGTTGCACGTAGCACTCCCATGGCATGAGGGTTATTTGAATAAAGAAATGAAACGTGTCCAGAAGCCTCTGGTGAATCAGCCTGTAAATGGGTGGAGCTGTGCTTCCGTGAAAGGCTGCGTGTTTTCCAGCAGACACAGGCTGGTACAGACAAATACTTTTTGCTAGTTTAGATGCATTGACCAGAAATAAACCCAGTGATTTTTTTTTTTTTCTCTTTGTTCTTTCTCTCTTTCCTCTCCCTTGAGTTTCCTATTTGTTAGGAGGCTTAAACTAGATGTTTAGAGTGCTGGCTCAATCCACATTGTTTGCGTTTTTACAGCCCTTTCTGTTGGGAAACTCTTGTGAAATGGGTAGGATTTCCTTCAGTTCTGAAAGGTGATGATATTAGAAGTTCCAGTATTGTTGAAATGCTAAGGAGACTATTCCAGTGTTAAAGTGTTCAGTTGTGATAATACTTCAAAGTTGAAATAGAAAGTTTTATATAAAACTGTAAGTATGACTAAGACAACTCGCAAACCCTGAGTATATCAAGACAGTATTTTTCTTATAGTCAGCTCTTCTTGTGCTCGTCTTTTTAGTGTTCCTGTTCACTGTATCAATTATCGTCTGGGCAGGAGATGAAACTTTCATATATTGTAAAATTCATCTGTCCTAAAGACCACCCTTGCTCTCTAGCCTGGCATTGGGTTTTAGAAAGCTGGGAGGGTGCAAAATGCTTTTGGAGAGTTTGCTGCTCTGAATTGTTCAGAGGAGAATTGTTGGTGTAAGTCCGAGTGCCAAACCTGGCAGCCAGGCAGCAGTTCTGCTGTTGCTGTCGGTACCCAGCTGGTGCCTTTGGGTAGACACCTTCAGCTTGGTAAACCTAAGTTATCTTTCAGTTCTACGTCGTTTGAAGCGTGGTGTAATGAAAGTGAATGCTATGAGTAAAAATCTGAAAGCTGACGAGTGCTAATGAATCCTCGCTTGGAGCAGCTTGAGACATAACGAGCTTTTAGATTTTTCTGCATCGTAATTATTAGCAGTGTTAGTACATGAAATTTTCTGCCATCCACTTCAAGGTATTTTGAAATTGTTGTCTGTGCTCTCTGTACCACAGTACCCACAGTACAATCGTTTTGCACAGGGAGGCGTTTCCTTGCCTGAAACAGCTTCCCTTGGCAAACAGCTCGGTTTGCATATTTTCCTCTAGTTAGAGGGAAACTGTTACATTATTCCACCAAACTGGAGAGGAAATGATTCGAGCCAAACACACGATCGCGTGAGTTTTTTCTGCCAGTCAGGCAGTTACCGAGAGCTTGGAGACTGTCCAAAAGCTGCTCATCCGGGCCCGTCCCACTGCCGGAGCTCATTCCAGCGCATCTGTCCTTGAGAGGATGTCACTTCTGTCCCCTGGCCCGAGGCAAGAGAGCAGCCCTGGCTGGCCAGGAAGTGGGTGCCTTCCGGTACCTGCCCGGCTCTGCTGGTAACTGATGCTCTTCTAGGTTGGGGCAGTGAACGCTGAGGTCGAGGGAAACTTCTTTTTCAAAGAACCCAAACTGTGATCCAGTCACCTCTGTAACTGCACAGTTTCTGAGTCCGTTCCACCTAGTGGTATCTAAATGAACTGAGAAGAAAAAACCATTCTTGTCGTGTGCATCCCTCTCTTCTCCCTCTAAAGCTTTATAGAAACGTGCTGAAGATCTGGGTAGAATTTTCTAAGCTTAGATACATTGCTGCCTTTATTCTTAAAGTATTTTTTAATTTCGAAACTGGTGTTTCCTAAGTCATTGCCAGTTGTTTTTCCTTTTTAGTACAGGTGGTTTCATTTACCCTTGTCCTCTAGTTTGTACTTTGCCCAGAGTTGGAGAAAAAAAAAAAAAATCCTATGTTGGGCTACAGAGGTGAGGAGGGTTTTTATTCTGCTTTCTGTACGTTTTGCCTTATTGTGGCCTTTTCTTGTATTTGCCTTAGATTTCCACCTACAAGATACTGTGCTGCTTTATTTAGTTGTTTGTCTTTGTTTTAGTTAATCAGATCTTTTGAGAAGTACATCACTTGTATCTCTCCATTTTTGTAAATGTTTATGGTTTCATACTCTGATTTTCTTGACCCTCTTCTGCTAACTTAATTCCTTCCAGTTTTAAGCTTTAAAAGGCTGGGAGCTGGAATAAGATATGAAGTATGGTACTAAACCCTTTGTTGTTGTTTTGTGAGCCTACAGCCATCTCGGCCAAGGCAAAGAATGTTTTGTTATTGTGACTTCTTACCCATTAATTGTGCATGCAGTGTCGAGGGGCCGCAAAGCCGTATCGGCCAGCTCCTTGCGTTTTAGCCCATACTAAATGCATGTTGTACGGTGACCCCAGCAAACGCGGTGGGTACGGATTAGATTGCCTTTCCAGCTTCATTGGGATTGCTGTGCTGTTGACAGCTGCAACTAAGTAATGGGGTGGGGAGACAGAGACTGACATGGGAGAATCTGCCAAGAAATCCTGCCTTGCTGCTTCCTTTTTGGAAGAGAAGAGAAAACTCATCGCTTGGTGGAGCAGGGACTTGGTGTCTCTTTCTGTGACTCACAAGTGCTGTAACCTGGTGAGCTACTGGCTGCTTTAGGAGAAGGGAGCGGTAAGAAGGATGTTGTTGGAAATATGTAATCTTCTTTCTGGCCTCAGCGTCAGCACTGTCCTGGAGCCAGGAAATGTTTTGTGACAAAAGCTTCATCAAAACTGCAGCGTGATTGCAAAAGGTTTCAGGTTTGAGAAATCTGGCTTTTCCAAAGAGAGGGGACGTTGTCAGGAAAAATTGCAGTAAACTCAACCGCCATTTACTCCTACACACTTTTAGGAGGTGTGTGTTTTAAGTCCATTGTTTCTGCCTTAGATTATAAGCAGGCCCTCTTAAATATCTGCCTATTACCTGTTGGGTTTTTTTATTGCATTTTGACATGATATCACAGTTTATGAGAAACACCCGTGTTCAGTTTAAGCCACCTCTGCAATAGTGACCTCTTTGCCTGTTTGTTTCGTCCTCTCTCCTGCTGAATTGCTTTTCGACTAGAACTGGGCCAGCCATGACAGGTAGCGCTAGCCGATGTTATCTGACGTAGCCTGGAAACTGCGGTGACGTTTGTGTGCCATAAAAATGTTCAGTGATGTTAACCTTAGAGAGCAGAGGGTGACCTTTAGTGGCAGCAGTGGCCATTGGGTTGTATTAAACACGGTCGTGTTACGGCAATAGCTGGAGCTGCCCCGGTGGTTGTCTCGGCTCGGCTGCCGCTTCCTCGCTGATCTGGAAGTGAGTCACGCTCAAGTTCGTCGGCTTTCTGCTCTTAGCCCAAATACTTCCTGGTACTTGCACCAGCTCTCAGTCAAGGTGATGGGATTTTTTCTAGTGACACGGGCCTATTTGAATGTTTCTACAATGCTTTATTTAAGGATCTGTCACAGTGGTTGTACTAAAATGCCACCAGTTCTTCCCTCACTGTCTCCAGTCCACTCAACCATTCATTCTGTCACGGCTTCTGCATCCTGCACTATTTTGCCTTCTCTTATTTCACCGCACCTGCTTGCAGATTGAATTTTTCTTAAGATATGTGTGCGCGTAGTGGAAACGTAAAGTTTATCGAATGCATTGAACGTTGCAGTGTGTCAGCACTGGGTTATCGTGTAGGTCATGAAACAAGCAAAAGGAAGATACAACATCCAACACACTCTGTCTGCGGTGCAAACCCATAGTAGGCTGGTATCAAGAAATTTCATGATGTTCCTGGAACTGTTCTTTAATTTAATATGATTTGGATTTCTGTATTAAGCAAAACCCCAGCTATCTCAAACAGAACAAAAAGATTAAAAAATTATGCTCATATCTTAGATTTAATTATATGACTTGGATTAAATTGGGGGTCTTGTGTGTATTAATAGTACTCGTTTATGCACGGGTGTTGAATAGCAAGATCAACTATTTTGAAATGTTGGGTTAATGAGATTAAATCACTGATGAATGGATGATGCACAGGTGGTGACATAATCCTGAAGTCAGATAACTATGGTGGAACTAAACCTGTATATTAATAACACTTGACTGCTGTATCTACAATTGTCTTTCCTGGAAGTGAGCTTTAAAAATAATGTAGCTGTGGAATGCTAGACGCGTTCTGAAGTGGCCGACTGCAGAAAACCAGCTGAAAGGGCTGAGACAATGTTTTTTCTAAAAGGAACTGTTCCCTACAGTGTGACATTAGCAGATGTGAGAGGAGCTCTATGATTGCTGCTGTCTAAACTGTTCATGTATTTTTGAAGCAGTAGCTATTTCTTCTGTCAGGTGCACTCAGTGATATATCAACCCATAAAGAGAACATGTTTTAAAAATCCTAAGTGATGAAAAGTGACTAAATTTGGTACATTTTGGCATGTGATTTGCTCCTTATTGATAACATCGTATTTGTTCTGCTAATAATGTTATAAGCATCTCACAGACTCAATGTTACATCTGAAAGCAGAGATAGGTTCTTAAACACACGTATGCTCACGAGTGGAGTGAAAGGAAGGTGATAAAATGCTTCAATTTTATCGATGAGACCCTTCCCTTGTACGGGACAGGCTGTGGAGAGGGTTGGTCCCGTAGCTGGAACCCCGTGACCGGTTTTGCTGGTGACTCCCTTTGCTGAAGCAGCACTGACTGCATTTCTGAGGGCTGTGTAGTATTAAAATTTCTGCTGCGGTAAACAACTGTGGTGGCATGGACAGAGGGAGCAGGTCTGGCCGCTAAACGATTGCGTCCGTTCTGCCAGAGAGGAGACATCAGCGACTTCAGAGCACACCGTTTTTGTGGCGACACCGTAGTTAATGCTGTCTCAGGAGTTTGATCTTAGCACAGGAGTTACAGTGACGTGCTCCTTTAGCCTCAGCTCATCTGTGCCTCATCCATTTGTGATTCAGATATTAAGCCATATTTTGAAAAACAAGAAAACTAAATTACTTTCTTATTCCTTGCTGAAGCCTTTACAGCAACACACGTTTAATTCAGCCATACCTTTTGATTGTAGGGGGAAGAGTGAAAACGTGGAAGCGGAGATGGTTTATTCTGACTGATAATTGCCTGTATTACTTTGAATACACAACAGTGAGTAGATATTACAGTGAACTTCATTTGTAATCAAGATATTTAAGCAGTTAAATGTGTTATTTTCCTTATTTTTTAGGACAAAGAACCTAGAGGAATTATTCCGTTAGAAAATCTTAGCATAAGAGAAGTTGAAGACCCTAGAAAACCAGTAAGATATTTTTGTAATTTTTTTTTAAACAAAGTAAACCATGTAGAACCTGGATGTAGTGTTAATGAAGATGTTTATCGGTTTTGTTTTGTTTTTTAAATTTATTTCTTCATTTCTACCCTGCAGAACTGCTTTGAGCTCTACAACCCCAGTCATAAAGGTCAAGTAATTAAAGCGTGTAAAACTGAAGCTGATGGCAGAGTGGTGGAAGGCAACCACGTCGTGTATAGAATATCCGCTCCCACCCCAGAAGAAAAGGAAGAGTGGATTAAATCTATCAAGTGAGTTTAAGGTCACAAATGTTTTTCAGAAATGAAGTGTAAGCTCTTTACAGAGTAAGATACTAAAAGAATTGGTATTCTGACTTGTTTGAAGAATTCTGATGCGGCAACATTGTCTAGGATTGATGATGAGGTACTTGGGGTTGACAGATCAAGGTACAAGTCCCTGTTACTGTCTGGTCCTACGGAAATAGTGCTGCTAACTCAAATGAGGAAAATGTGGATTTTTTTTTTTTTTTTTTAAGCAAATGTAAAAATCCTTGTGTGAATCATCTTTAACCCTGATTTTATTAGATTCATACTTCACCTAATAACTAACTTTAGTTACATGTATCTTAAGCATGTGCACAGTGCAGCTGTAAACTTTCACAGCTTGACGTTATTTTGGAAGGTTTATAAAGCAGGCTCACACTTAAAGAAATAAATAATGGTCAAGATGAAGGTATGAACTCTTAACAAATCACAGGTGAATAACATATTTTTCTAAAGAAGTATTTGTGATGCTTAGAAGTCAACCGTCCAATCATTAAGAGCATGGAGTCATCCACAGGGAAGGGAGAACAAAATAGTTTTAGTTGCAAAACCAGATATTTGTTAACCAAACTGATGATTCCTTTTTTCTCTTCTAGAGCAAGTATCAGCAGGGATCCCTTTTATGATATGCTGGCAACAAGGAAACGAAGAATTGCAAATAAGAAATAGAACGTGATCAGCAACTTGTATACCTGCATTAACCTGTAAATGAGCATACCGTTGAGTGATAATGTAAAAATTGGACAAACTAAATGAAGAAAGTAACTGTAAATTTTATATATATACATTTTACTATGATGTAAAAACTTGGCAAGCCCTTTCAGGGTAAATAGTTATTGGCATATAATTTGAACTAAGCTTCAAATCCCAGGGGATGATTATATTGTAACTTAGTTCAACTGAAAACACGGAAACCTTGTTTTCACTTGTATTAGTTACAGCTCCAGTTTACTTGGGTTGGGAGGGAGGGAATTCGAGGCTAATAGTAAAATATCCTATACCTGTTGTTTGCGCGCATTTCCCATTGGAAGAGGAGCGGTGGTAAGACTTTTTGTCTCTCACCAAAATGCAGCACCAAAAGTGCAGTACAGCGTGATCAAGCACTTAATTTTTCTGTAAGCAGGAAACCCGCAATCCCCGGTAGCCATTTTCTTGTGTGTTCGGCGGGAAAGGAACAGCTGAGCGCAGCTTTCATTTAGGATTCGCTCTCCTACCTTTGTGGAAATAGCTTTTCTTCTTCTCCAGCAACGCAGCTCGGCGGTGGACTGGCAGCTACGTGGGTAACTCGTTATGCCAAAGGGTTTGGTCAATATGCACTGAAATGTATGCAGGTACCAACAGCAGAGCTTTGAGTCTGTAGACACGACACTAAGTACAGGTGTGGTTTGATATTTGCCAGTAGGCTAAAACTCATTCCTGTCTGCTCGTACACTCGCAATAAGCAGTAAGATTTAATGACTGGTTTAATCTGCTTTTTATATAGTAACATCCTTCTTAAGTTTTAGATATGTTGTAGTTAATAATTAACACTAAGTTACTACTAAAGGAGTAATGTGACAGGGCTTGCATGGGTTTAGGCTTTGCATGTGGAAATATCCCCAGATAATTTCACATGTATTTAATGGTTTTAAAGGGAAAAGCCAGGAAGGTGAAATCTTTCTGTAGGACACAGCCCTAGATAATTAAGCAGGATTCATTCCTTTGCTTGATAACAAACTTTGGACGTACAGAAAAGTTCAGTATTTTTATTGCATTCTTACAGGCGATTTTTCAGATCTGTGCTTCAGCAGTTGAGATCAGAAAAAAATGAATAGACATCCTTATTTTTACTTAAAAAAATAAAATCTTACACATCCATTACCTAGTGCAACTGAACTCCCCCACAAGCACATGTCTCTCCTTTTGTAGTTTGTGGAGATGTTTCTGGTCCTGCCGATAGTCTTTCAGTAACATGTGAACTGCTGTGGCAGGTTTTGCTGCAGCGCCTTTCTGTTGATCGCGCACATACTGCTCTTAAGGTAAAGCGCCTATTCCATAATGCAGGCAAAAAGTTGGGGTTTTGGACCCGACTGCTTCTGTTAGTACGTGGTTTTTCACAACCTTGTTGAACCTGAGCCGTGCCTCCGTGCCAGTGAATGCTTGGGAGACATCTCCCAACGCTTTGTCAAAGCAGCTTTGCTTGTTGCGTCCGGAAGCATCTCTGGATACACGACAGGGAATGTGCTGCTCTGGCAAAAGCACAGGCTTCCTGGGTTGATCTGTTTCAAATCTCCTTTTAACTGTAAGGGAGAGTCTGTTGCATTGTTCTCATCTTACTAATTTGCCTTGTTTTGCATGGGGTGACAGCCTGTGGATGCTTTGCTTTACTGCATGTTTGCAAAAAAGGCCGGGAGGAAAAGAACAAAGTAAACTTTTTGACACCTTAGATTTTCCCCAGAGTATGTGGAATTGCAGTCTACTTGGATGAATGTTCAAATCTGAGTACTTTCAAGGGAGTAAAACTCAGCCAAAGAAGGTAGGATAATAAATATCGGTGGGAGGACATCTTTGCTTAATGGAACACATTTAAACTCTTCATAGAAACGAATTCAGTTGTAGGTCCTGTTCGCAAAGCAGCATGACAGTAGAGCTGCTTGCATCGCTTGTTTCAAGTCTTCTGTTCCACAACTTCAGGTCTGGTTTTCAAGCAACCCGTACATCAGTTCTAGCTTTGGACAAGTAGATTTGTAATGCAAATAGTGCTAAGCCAGAATCAGTGGTACTAATGAGTGTAAAGGTGAAAAGCAGCAAGTAAAGTATTTCTGGAGAAATGTGAGATTACAAAAGCATTAATAAGCCATGAAGCACTTTTGTATCAATTCGTATCTTCTGAAATATCACCTTCAAGAAAATCTATTTATTTAACCAGGTGAGGATGTCTGCCTGTAAGCATGAAGGAAATGCCTCGAGAGTTCATTTGTTGTATTTAGTTTGAAGTTCTTATATCCGGCAGAAATAATTATTTAGAGTAACATGTAACTGAGGATATTAGAGCAGGAAATATATTATTTCTTAGCATTAAAATGCAACATCTTAAACAGCTATTTGTGGTGCTCAATATATCTATTTAATTTACCAAAGCTAATGGAATAGCATTCTTGTGTGTGATAATATTTGATTTCAAATGTTCTTTTGTAACAGTATTAACAGGGAGTGAAACCGGCACAAAATTTCCACTGGCCACGAGGCCAGTAAAACAGAGTGGCCTGTGAAAATTTTGGCCAAATCAGGTACTATCCATGAGGGTGAAAAATACCTCTCAACCTTTCCCTTTTTTTATTGGGCTTCAAGTCCAGGGGTAGCTACTAGGAGCAGCTGCTCGGTGGCCTAAAGCAGTATCTGTTACGGTTTGGCCATGCTGAGGAAAAGTCATCCGTGCCCCTCTGGGGACAACAGACTTCTCCCTTCCTGTCCCGTCGCGCGGAAACTCGCGTGGTTCTTCAGCTCTTTGTTTTATCGCTTTCCTGCGCGACCGCGGGGCTGGCGAGAGCCACGGCCGCTTCGGCTGGCGTGCGGCTTGGCGGGCGCCGCAGCCCCTTGGCCACCACCGTCAGCTGCGCGGCCCGAGCAGTCGGGGGAGAGGAGGGTGAGCGACGTGTAAGCTCAGCTGGGCTGACTTAAATTTCACCGTATCCTGACAAAATAAGCTCTATGTCACTTAGCATTTTGAACCATTTTAAACTGGTACAAAACTGAACCTTTGTAAACTGAGCAGCATTTATAATGCTTCATATATAAAAACAATGTGTATTTTTAAGATTTATTACATATCTATGTAGATATGCTTGCTGGAAAAGCTAGGTCTGTTGTAGACCAACTGCTACAAATTAAGACTTGTGGCTTACCAGTTTCATTTCTATATTTTCTTGGAAAATGTTTCTAGCGAGAGTTTAAATATAAAATGTAAATACTGTACAGATATGTATTGATATAAGTATTACTTGGTGTACACAAGTGATTTGCATGACAAATACTCTGTATCAATTATTGTTAAAAATGCGATGTTCTATGTAAATCCACTGCAACATTAATGTTTTCATTTATCATTAAGACCTGTTGCTTAAATTGGGAGACTTTCTCAAAAATAAAGTGTGAAACTATACCATTGTATAGCTGCTCATTTACCGAGAATACATGGGAGGCAAGTGCTGATTTTTTTAAAAAAATTTTTTCTTTTAGAGCCTAAGGTTCAATTTTGCAGCGTGTGTTACAACTGCTCTTGTAAGTAAAAGGCCTTCTCCCCTACCTTTAGGCACAGTAATTTAAATTACCAGGTTTAAATTTTCCAGAGAGAAAAACCTTCAACTACAAAATGGATTGTTTCAGTGAAGTACGCTACAACGAAGAGTGTTTCTCCAGGAAGAGCTGCTCTCCCTTGAGAGCCACCCTCAATTAAGGAGGTGTTTTGTCAGTTCCCGTCCCAGTGTGTCAAATGTAAAGTTTGGGGGGGCAGTGGAATAGGAGCTCTGCTTCTTAAGTAGACTAATGAGACCTCCCCCAATTAGAACTAGCCGAGGCTGCTGCAGTTGCCCACTCTGCTTCTCAGGAGCTGCCCTCCCTCCACCTGCTGCTCAGTAGCTGTCAGGAGCGCTGCGAGGAGGCTCAGCAGCCAGTGTTTAAACTCCTTTTACATATTTATGCCGGAGTTACTCGTCAGACAAAGGACAAGACACCAAATCTTGGAGCCAGAGGACAAAAGAGGAAAAAAAAGCCAGATACAGGAAAAGTATGTGGTTTCTTTGTCATGTTACTTTATGTAACTTCACATAACTGTTGCCATAGGAACATTATGCAGGGTACACTTATGGTTTGCCTTTATGTTGTTCTCCATGTACCAAAATATTACTTATATTTAGTAAAACATTAACCTTGCTCCTCTTTTTTTTTTTTTTTTTTTTTTTCCCCTTAAGTGTCACACACAGTAAAAGGCTACTGGTGAGCTTCCAGCCTGGTGCCTGGGTTTGGAAGCTTTTAACTTCAAAGGAGAAAGCCTTCTGCATTCTTGTCTAGGCAGCCGAAGTCCCAAGTTACTTATCTTCTCTGGGTCACACCGACAGCATCTTCTCACCTACCACTGAAAGGAAGATCTGATTTCTTGAGTATCAAACACACTCTGAAAGCTGTCAAGTCACATGACATATTGCATGTTAAATAACTCAAGTAGAACTCAAGTAAAAATCCATTTAACTTTGCTGTATTTATATACTATATAAATTTTACATGCTATATATTTACAGTGGGGCAAGTGCTTTTTATCTTTAAAAAAACAAAGATCAAACTTTAGACATCTCTGAACAACACAGCTTGTATAAACCAGACAGATTATTCAGATGAACTGTATTTAATACAGGTTCCCCACTCATCTCCTGATGCAGGACCAGTGAATAATAAGTGCATCACAGTTTGATAGCATTTAATAATAAAAATAAAAATCACAGTATGAATTTGTCTGTAACTAGACACTTTAGAGAGACAAAACAGACAACTAAGACAAGTGACGGTATATTAAGAAAATGTAATAAAAACATATGGAAGAGTATACAAATAGTCTTGAGATACATTCAGAACTGCATATTCGTTGTTTCACGATGTTGAAAGCCAGAAGATTTTCTTCAGATCTTGACTCTAACTCAGATGTGAAGTAAATTAGTTTCTAGTGTCAGACATCACAGAAAAAAGATGAAGCTCTTGCAAAATGCTAGTTATTTGAGAGCTTGTGAAATTTTAAATAAGTCTTTAAATTAAATATACAGACTGTCAGTTGCAATTTTTATAATTCCTGGTCGCTCTTGCACCAGATGTCTAACTTGGAGTAACATTACATGAATAACATAAAGTCAACCTGAGTCTGTAATTAAGCAGCATTTGAGATGGTCTATTCCAGGGCATCATCTCACATCAGTGAGATATTTATGTGGTAATTTACAATGTTCAGCAGTTGTAAAAAGTGTCCACCCTTTTGGATTAGAAGTATATTTTAAAAAAGAAAGTCTCAAGTTAAAAACTAAAAAAAAGTCCTTTCATGGTAAAATTCTGTACAGAAATGTTAAGCACCACTTATGACTGGATGTTTGTCGTGATGGTAATTGTTTTGATAATAAATCTTAAGTTTTGATGGTCAATATTGGTAATGTCGTGTCTGATAGTAAAAAGTCGTAGGTTTTGATGATAAGAAGTAGTTGGTTTTGATGGTAGGTTTAGTCTGAGTATCCAAGGCTCCCATCCATAAGCTCGGCATCTGAAAGACAGAAGGAAGCAGCGTCACTCCCTGCCGCGACAGCCGACAGAGCTGGGCTGTCGGGGAAGGAGAGGGCTCAGCCTGGCACGGCTCCGCGCAGGGATCCACGGCGGCCGCCGGATCGCTCAGCTGCCCAGAGCGCGAGGACACAGCCACCCGCTTGCCCAGCAAACCTCAGGTGAGTCGCGTTCGGCCGAGGTTCTGCCTGGACAGCATCCATGTTTTACTGACGCTCTTTGGTCGAGCTGGCCAAATCTCACCCACAAAACTAGAAGCTTTCAGAAACTTGCTGGAGAGAACATGCAGGAAATTAACTGCTCTAAAGTTGTTCCTTCTCCAATCCTAGCTGGATTTTTTTTTCTTAAATCGCAAGATACCTCTAGCCATTTTCAGCCTTATTAATTTATTCAAAGTAACGTGAGTCCTGGTGAAAAGGCACAACCTAACGCTTCCTTCTCAGTTGTTCCTAGTCTGTCCCCAGCTCGTTTGAGAGGCTCAACGCTCTCTAAACTCACTGCGAAAGTGGCCGTTCTTGACATCAGAGTCCATCTTTCAGAACATCCTACTTGGGACCCATTTTTTAAAAAAAATTGACCTTCCACAAGATGAAGCTAATTAACGGCCACGGACTAAAATTCTCAAGACTTCAGACAGCCCTCCTCCGGGCTTGTGCTGGGAGCGGGGCCGCGAAGCAGGGTGCAGCTGTGCCTGCCAGCGCCCACTTCGGACTGGGGTAACTGGACCCACCACGTTCACCTTGGGATGAGACTTTTGACTGGTTCAGGAAAAAACCGAGTTTGCCATCTGCTGGCCAGAGAACTCACTATCGGCAGGCAAGGATTAGAACAGGTGCGTTTTGTTCTGTGCGGTTCCTGATATATCAGCTAGAACAGAGACTCTGCTAGTGCAATAAGAATTATTTTGACATCGGTGTCATTAAAAAGGTCTATTTTTACAACAATAGTGTTTGAAAGACCTCAATTTGGTCCTTCTTTTTATTTTTTCCTTAAGAGAGAAATATATTAAATTTTACAAAAGAATGTGCGAACAATCAGCTTTTCCTCCATACTATATTTTCAGAATAAAGCTTTTAGTTGTCTGTGTCCTAAAATACAATTGTTGTTTTTCCACAAATGCAATTCCTCTGTGCCTTATGCAGACTTTTCAGTGCAAGAATCTATTGCCTACGGCAATTCACCTCAATGTGGAAACTGCATTAAATTTTTGAAAATTAAAATCAATTCCAAGATTAAACTTCTCCAAATTGGGAAACGCTTCCTCCTGTAAGAGGAATCATTCTTTTTTTTTTTTTTTCTCCTATGCCAGAATGACATTTTCAACACCAGGCTATTAATGAACAGGATCGTCGCTGACTGTTAACCCAATTCTTAAATTGTGGGTAGGCATAAAATGTAGAAAGTTTAAAAATAAAATTTGCTTTTGGAGAGTGAGCTGTCGTCTTCTGGGATTATTTCAGTTACCTGTAAAAGAGATGCCTGGGGGCGGGGGTGGTGGGGTTTGTTCATTAATGTATCTGAGTAACTGGGACTGGCTTTATGGTGGATCACGGACATTTAAGAAGGTTTTATTTATATAATAAACACTTCTGTTCAGAAGAATTTCATGGGAAATGTTGTCAAATTTGATTTTAGATGTTGAATTTGTTGCAGTGTGTAATCTTCACTGCATAATTCTACAGCTAATTAATTTAAACTATTATCTACTGAGAGCCCAAGCTGGGGCTATGACAAGCAACAGCAGAGAGTTCAGTGTAAATTCAGTCAGGGACTCAAATTTGTATTTAGCTTTTACTAAGAAGCACCAAACTGACTTCTTTTTAATATTAAAAATTGGGAAAGAGCTGTTTCATCAGCCCACTTCTATTTTTTAAGCCTACACTAACAGAAAAAAACCCGCAAGTAAATAACATCAGGAATTTAACATACTCTCCAGCTGTTAAACTGCGACTCGTCCTCGGGAGGGTTAACAACTGTGAATTCCGTGTGCTTAGGGGAAGGCAGGTCTGCATCTGAAACAACACTGTTCAGAATCATGCCAACTTACCTCACTCTGGATTAGCAGTCAGCACTGTTTCTATGTTACGAAGTAGCTGAACATAGTATTTTATTTAAATCAAATCATCTGGCAGTCTTTTTTAGGAAGATGGTGTTTCACTACAATATTACTAGCCTGGAAGTCGTATGTCGTCATCCTCCACCTTGACTACTGAACCTCCTGTCTACCTACTGGATTTTTTTTCAAGATTGAGCCACTCAAGGCTTTTTTTCCCTATTTAGCTGCGCTGAACCTAGCGAGGCATCTTGTATCGCTCCCACTTGTTCACCACTTAACCAATCAGATCAAATTAGTTTCTTGCTCTTCAGCCCCTTCAGAGTTTTATTTCAGACTTTATTTCCTATCAGTCATTTAAAAATGGAAAGGAAAAAAAAAAAAGCCTATCAACTTTTTTTTAATACTAAAGCAGACTGCTGGGAAGCCATGATATAAAGCAGAGATTTCATCACACAAGCATGTAAAGATTGTTTTAAATAACAGTATCTGTGTGAATAAAAAGGAATCCTGCCAACATTCTGCGGCCCCTTACCTTTATCGTACTCATCGGATGGGATGGAGCTGTATTTCTTGCTTTCATCTGCACCAGAAGGCTTCCCTTCCTTGTAGGGGTGTTTACTGCCCTGGTTTCTGTATTGCTCACATGAATAGCCGCCTGGAGGACAGGATTCTTCCTTCTTCTCCCGTGTTTTCTTCTGGAAACGAGGATCTAAATATTCCAAGAAGCCTTTCAGTTTCCTGATATGTTTCTTCTTTTTCTTCTTTTTCTTATGTTTGCGATTGTCATTGTCAAAGCGGAGCACAGAGAAATCCAAATCATAATGTCTGAAGGAAACATGCAAGTTAAAAATAGAAAAACAGATGTGGCACTTGATGCATATACGAAATGTTACTTATTTTACCACAGGTGACGACTTGCCGCATGCCCGCTATGTTGTGGTAGCTTCTGCACATCTAACGTACTTTAGATGCAGGGGATTTAGGCCCTCAGACTGAAGTGCAATAGGTCCTGGTTTGCACACAAATCATTAACAGGGGCTACTTGTGTAACATGGGCAATTAAGAAAAAATTAATTGTTGTAAACCTCATCGAGAATGGTGTGCAGATGCGACTCTACAGTGTGGTCCAGATCTCATGTTCTAACACAATTCAACAATATTTTTCCTATCTTCACTTGACCAACATGATCCCCAGCCAGATTATGCTATATAAATTACTTAGAAACAACAATAATAAAAAAAAGGCAGACATGATAAACACCCAGAAAATAATTAGGAAAAATTGCTGATTATGCTGGAATCCTTGCTTACTTGTAATCCTTCTCTCGATGTTTATCTTTGGACTTCTTTTTCTTCTTGTCCTTCTTATATTTTTTCATTCTTTGGTCATCTATCTTTCGGCATTTCTTTTCTATTTCGCTTCCGCTTTCTTCTGTTGGGGTATATTTTCTTTTGCCATTTCTTAGTTTTTCATTTTCCCGGGAAGAGGCCTCAAAATTTGAACGAGCCGACACAGGTGGAAGTGCATGCTTTTCACGAGAGTATTTGTCAGATTGGTGCTGAGGTACTGAACAGCGATGTAAGCTGGCTCTGTGGCTGCTGAAGTGATGTCCATCTTCCTCTCTAGAGAGTGCGCTGTGGGGCCACCTGCTTTTGCAATGATAATCCTTATGTGACCTGTTGTAAGCTTGACTCGATTTGTCAAAGTCTTTATCACAGTAAGAGGACTTTCTCTCTCTGCCATCTCTCGTTCCATGAGAGGAATAATAATCATTGTAGTATCTGCATTTCTCCCATCGCCGTGGTTCATCTTGATAGTATCTTTCTCTGCTCCAAGTTCTCTCTCCTTTGGAATGATAATACCTATTCCTGTCTTGTTCTGTTCTTTCTCTGCTTCGGGATCTATAACGAGAATATTTTCCTGAGCTTTTGCCATTGTTTGGACTGTTTCTTTCGTTATAGGAAGATCTGTACTTGCTTTCATGGCAATACTCCTGCTTATAACGATTTTGCTTGTTTGTTTCCACGCTGCGAGAGCGCCTCCTCTTGTGGTAATAATCATCCGGTTTGCTTCTCGTTTGCTTCTCCTTCTCCCTCTCTTCAGTGTCCGAGTGTTCTCTCTTCCTTCGGTAGTGCTCTTTGTCAGTTTTTTTAGTCTCGTATATTTTTTTCTTGTATTTTTTCCTATGTTTATCCTCTTCACATTTTTTATTATTCAGTCCCTCATTTTCTCTAGCAAATTGGCTCTCCAAAACTTTATCCAGCTTCGTAATAGAAGAGTCATTAACAGGTGGTACCTCTACATAGTTATTAGAAATGTCCTTTGTATCTTGGCATTTATCTGTAGTATCTAGAGATGCAAGTTTTTTAGAACTACATTCAACGTCAGACTTTATAGAGGAAGTTTGCCCTAATTTCTCTTCGCTCTCAGGAGGCCCTTTGATGTACAAAGGATTTTCTTTTGAAATGAGTTCAGGTTCTTTCGATCTTCTCGGTTTGTCTTTGTCTCTACTGTCTTCAGACTCACACTGCCCAAAGAATTCATCTTCAGTGTCCAAGGATTTTTTCCTGACCTTGTGCTGACCATTGATATTGGGATGCACATTATCAGCTTTCGTTATAATACTTTCAGCAACAACTTCTTTGGTAGAAATGGTTTCAGAAACAGATTGAGTAAAAAGATTCTCAACCTCACAGCTAAAGTTGGAAGGAACCTTCCTGGATTCTTCATAGGCAAACAGTGCTTCCATCACTACAGTTTCCATAAGAGCATCATTCTCAGAAGATTTCTGAGGTCCAGGGACACTGCACAGAATAAAAACATGGTTTTTACTTGAAAAAGTCCCTCTAAAAGATGAATGTTAGGAGTAAAATCCCCTTAAGTAAAAAAAAATTAGTGGCTACTGGAAAACTCGGAAAGACCTTTAGAAACCTGTTCTTACACCTTTCTCAGCTCCCAGAGAAGGTGGGGTTTTCCTCTTGATTCTGCAATTATTGGAATAAAAAAACCACACCCCACACATCTGTCTCCCTTCACGTGCTGCTCTGAATCACACCAACAGCCAAACCCACTATATTTGCGCTCCCCCAACTGGAAAAAAAGTAAACACACAGATTTCCCTCTCTCCCAAAGAGGTGAGCAGATGGCAGGAATTTACATTCACAAGTCCTAGGATGGAAAAAAATGGAATAACATTGTACGAAGAAATGAAAGTTTTCCAAGAGGCACCTGCCTGTATTTAGTATCAGAGTACCATAGGCTCGGTGCTGATGTTTGCAACACTAGATGTACAGTGTGGAATTTTTTGTACTGATTTAAATCTTTCTATTAAATAGTATTAGTAGGCAGGTAAAACAATGATAAACTTGTATGAAGTCTTGTTTTAATCAGAGTGTACTCATTTTACCTTATTTCCTCTGACAAGCTGCTCAACTGGCTGTATGTCAGGGATTCTAAGATTATTTCTTGAGGAACTGGCGACAAAGCTATAGGCATCTACAATTAAAACACATTAAGTTAGGAGACAGAAAAGATACTATCTTCAGTAGAAAACTACTATATGCAAAATTTCTACATTAGATGCTAAACAAGGTCACCTTGAGTTATACACGCTATCCCCATCTTACACATTACCCCGCTCACCCCCCAAATATATTTATGAAACTTATGCAGTCTTATCTCAGCTGAACCTCTCTTAAGCTGACGCGTTCTCATGTCAGCTCAGCTTCTAGCGGGATAACAGCACGAAGTGTTAGGATGAAATTTGTGCTGTGCATTATCTCGGTATTTCACATGAATTAGGACCATTATAACGCTCCCGCATACAGAATAGATCACAGGTGAGAAATTCTAGATGGAACAAACATAACTCACTGTTTCAAGCAATCCATTTGTTTTAGAAAAGAAAATCTCAGAAGGTTTAACAGGTTGGACTTGGCAAGTGGAATCATCAAGTTTCAGTCCATTTTCTTTAAATTCATTATCTAAACTAATAGCACCATTTAGTGAATCATTTTTTGGCAGCTCATGCTGGGATCTTTCTTCTTCAGCAGTCTGAGAGGAAGAATGGGAATTCTGCAAGGTACGGACCACCTTTCCAATCAAAATTCCATTAGAAGATATTATGTTGCAATTCCTTTTGAACAAGCCCTTTGACTCCTCAGATTTTCCTGAAGTTTCTGCAACATAATGGACTGTGTTATCAGAGCCGAGTTTGAGATTTCCATTCACTGCCGGCTCAGCAAAAATTTCATCAGGAACTTCTTGTTTGGAAATATTAGTAGCAACTGTCGCTGTAGACGTGTTTGAGGTAGACTCTGCTGCAGAAGCATTTGTAATTGTGGATGAAGGAACAGGCTTGCTCAGATCCTCATCCTGCAAAGCACTGGTAAGACAGTCAGGTTGTGACACAGTCTGACGGGCAGGCAATTTGTTATGAATACTGATAGTGATCTTCTGGGTCTTGGATGGATCCGTATTTGAAGGCCTGGTAATTGCCCAGTTTTGAACACAGGCTGTTGGCGGAGCTGAAGATGGCCTTTTTAGGGTGACACCAACGGTACTTGGATCCTCTTTTAGGGGTCCATTTCCATTCAAACGACTTGAATTCTGTATTTAAAAATCAGAAATTGCAGGATGGATATGTGCAAACACACAGCATTTAAAGTTTTAAAACATTAAATTCTCCTACTAAATATTTCTACAGATTGCCTCAACACCTAAGGAGGAAAAACACCCCCCTTCAAACACAAATGTAAGTCCACAAGGGTGTTTAATTCCTGCTTTTGATTTACTGCATATTGCTATCAAATTACCATCATTTTTGAAACCCACCCAAACAACTTAATATTGACTAAAGCTATTCCCATATATATTTATTTTCCCCTTTAAACATTCCCTGAAAACCCAGGAATAATTGTTCTGGTACTCGGGAATAAGACAATTTGTTTTCACCGTGTCAGCTAAAGTGACGGTGATGGGGGGAAAAACTTATGACTTTTTTTTTTTTTTTTTAATTATTTAAGCATTAATAGACTACTCAAATTGTCCTAAGAGCATAGCTCTCGGTGCTTTAGAAAGCTGAGCTGGAAGTAATGAAGTAGCACAGCTGCAGAATTTAGGATTAGCCACCGTTTCAGTAATTCTGGCTGTAGCATAAGGACTGTGAAGAAAGCTGCGGCGTGGGAGGGAAAAAACCCCCCAGATACTAAAAATCAACAACAAACACCCGCTTCCTGCCCAAAAAACCGAAATCCACTCTCAGTTTAGTGCCATCACCTGCCCCGCTCAAATTACCTTAATCATATGAGGAGGAAGTCGTGGTCCCATAAATCCAGCCTGCTTACTATTAGCCCCCCGCTGGCCAAGGAACGAACGGGGATAAGACGGTGCCGGCAAGTAAAAAGCACGATCTCCAAGTGACAAATCATAGCGCCTTGGGAAGAAAGCAGTGATCTCAGTTTAGAGTTTTCCTTTCAGCCTACTCTTGGATTAAACCTCATCCTATAATTTTATAGGAGCAGTTTATGTGACACGGAAGACTTATTCAGAAGACTTAACCAACACTACAAACTGAAAATTAGATAACGGTCTTCCTACAAGGACTATCCTTTTCAGAGCAATAACTCATCCTTACACCATCTATGGACTTAATTGCTCCTCTTTTCTAAATGAGCCAGCTACAGTGAGCATATATATAGCAATGTACACAAGTGCAGCAGTTTAAGGCCAAGCAATGAAAGATAATAAACGACATAGGGAATTTTAGATTAGACAGAACTGAATTATACCAACAGTAATCTTTTCGTAGCGCTGAAAGAAGAACACTTGAAAAGAAGAAAAAAAAAATCAATAACAGGAAAGTAAATACATTCTGAACACATTTAGTATTTGTTATTACCTGATATAAAAAAGTACATAAGCTTGCTGAGTGAGAACTGTTTTGATATCAGAAAGCTCTACAGAGGCATCATTCATTCGATACCAAAGTCCATTACCAGCCTGCAAACAAAGACAATATCTTTAGATAAACTGCATGTTTTCCAAACAACGTCACAGACAGAACACTACAGAATAAAACATACCAAAACAAATCAAACAAAGCAGCAGTTACCAGTAACATTTTGATTTCTTTGTTAGCACAGATTTTACCCCACTAGAAATCAAGCTGATATCTACCTTTATGAAGCAGAGATAGTGTCCTGCGTTACAGTTGAAACCACTATGCACAAGAACTGCATACAAAGCATAGATGAGTGGTTCTCCAATTGACTGGGACATATACGCTCGAAGATCCAAGTATTCAGGATATTTTACATCCTAAACACAGACCAAGAAGATTCAAAAATTATCTTGCAATTCTTCATGGGATAGCATGAGAAAAACACATCTAAAAACGCAGACTAGGATTATATGAGTATATTTTTTGATTTGTTTAAAAATACCTATTCTCATAAACAACAGTTAATAATGTAAGTTCCAGGGAATTGTTTTCTACAGAACTAGCTCTTTAAGATTAAGGTATATTCTTACGGTTACAAAGGAATTTTATCGTTATTAAAAAAAGAAAGAAAAAGCTAGAGTTGTTATATTGACTTTTCTTAGACTATAGTTATTAGTCTGTAGCTATTGCCTGCAAACATTAACAAATTTTAAACGAGTATTCATCTTTGGGAAATCTCCCATTCCTGGAAGATAAAGTTGCATTACAGCTGTAAATATACCTTGTTGATCTTTCCACCAGTAAAATTTGCAAATCTTTTCAGTGATATTGTGAGAACGTTGGAAGAACGATGTATTGTATACCTCTTTGATGCAGGAACCATCTTTTTACACCTTAAAAACAAGCACAGGCAAATGTTTAACAGCATATTCTTTTCCCCCCCAAAAGTCAAACAAGTTTTCATCTCTCACACATGCTTATGCTATTTGAATGATATTTACTTGCATAATATTTTTTTTCTTTTCATAAATCCATATACTGCATTTCAGGTTTGTTAATAGAGAGAAGATAGCAGGATATAAGAGGACAGCTCTACAGAACAAAGAATAAAGGATTTAGAACATTATCTTTTGATAGTCAAACAAATGTCTGAACATGTATCTTTGTTTGCCCAAAAGGTGAGGCTTCCTGACAACCCGGCGCAGAGCAGGACCAGGAATCCCTCGCTAGGGGACATCACCGCAATGTAAGGCCAGGTACCATTTCTTGTCACACCAAAGCGGCTATTTTGAACCCCTGTCCTGGATACATTCTTTCAGCTTTCTGCTGGAATGCAAATATTAAAAGTGGAACAAGAGAGTCTCGGTCCTCAGGACAAGAAACCGCAAATAGTTTCCAAAAGGAATCGTATATCAATGTGAAAAATCCCCTGGAAGGAAACAGTCATTCTGCAGGCGGGAGACATGGGACAGTAGCAAGTCTTCGTGTACTGAGGTTGCCTGGAAAGACACTGAAACCACCTGTGGTACTTTGAGACAAAATTGTGAATTCTAAGTCTGTTGCATTGCGCAACAGGAGGACCTACGCAGTAAGCTGTGAAATTCAACCACCAGCACAGAGAAAGACTGAAACATGTCACTTTACATCAAGAAAAATACTCTTGATACTGTATTTCTACAAATAGAAAGAATTAAATAGTCTCAAATTCCGATGTCAAAATACAAGGCAAAGAATTCTGATGGAGAATGTCTACAAACAAAAAAAGAAGAGCACACAGAATAAAGGAGAAAAGAAAAAAAGAAAAATGTTCTATGAAATTCTATGAAACTTCTAATTAGATGCAAAGTTCTGAGGTAGTAATCTTCATTAGAAAAATTCATGGTAGAAAAGGAAAGGAAAATGCCAATTACGAAAAACATAAAAAGCACAATAACAGTTTACCAGCAGTGGAAAAGATACTGTACATATGCTAACCCTTTGTTTTTAAACTCAAAAAAAGACTGAAACTTTGGGGTTTACGTGTGACTAAAGTGATCACACCCCACATCAATGAAGGATCACGCAATTCAGATGCGAGGTACTTACTACCGTTATCTTACTGTTCCTCAACCATAATCTGTAAACCAGGAGAATTCTTCATACCTTACACATTACTTGCTAGGATCCACAGACTAAAATGGACCTGGGATTGAATTACTGTAATAGCCCGTTGGATGCTCTTTATTCAATATCTGCATTCAAAGTTTCTAATTAACTTAGAGTTTGCCAACAACAAAAAGCAGGCGTTGCGTTTTTCACTTAGAAGGATCAGACAGGAACATTACAGAACCGAGCCCTGCAGTCTTTGCTTTTCTGGGTTTATGTTTGAATAACAACTTGTTTTGCCAAAATATCTTATACAAATGTTCAATGCTCTCAACATATGTAGAAACGTTTTACATATTTACCAGCATACAAGACATCTTAATTCCATATGCTTTTGCTAAGCATAGGTTAGGTTTAGGGTGGCTCATTTCACATTACAGTAGTCCACAGGGTTTACGACTCAAAAACCGTGCAAGACATTGTTCAACGAGCCAGCAGAGGTTGCTGATGTTAATTACCGCTGCGTCTGTTCACGTTCACTGAGACCCAGTCTCACTTTGTTTCACAGTGAAGACTAGGGCCTTTGGGAAGCTGACGCTGCCTCCCACCCCAAATTGCTGTCCGTAGCTCTGTGCTTCAGCTACTTATCGGACATGCCTTTTAACTTCTGGCCCTGTGAATAATTCAGTGTGCAACTTCACACATACCAAGGCTGACAAGCCCCGGTGTAGACAAGACTAGGAATAAAAGTCTAATGCGAGCTGATGGCCACAATTCTTATATTTCCGCATACTCGAACAGAAACACAAAAATTACTCATGTAGAAACAAATGTGTTATTATCCAAGCTTTGAATGATTTCAGTATATTAGTTGTATAAACAAAACTAAATGAAAGAACAACAGAGCGCTGTGTCTCATTAGCTTATTTCTAAGCGAAGACAAAAGATAACTTATGCTCTAAGTCATGCAACACATTAAATGTGTATCTTGCATTAAGAAATAATTAGTAATAATCTTACTTGCTACACTTATAGCTATTTTCACCGTCCAGTTGTTCTGGTTTCACAAATTGTTCCAGAGCTCTGGTGACAGATGTAACTGCCTGGATGAATAAGAAAGTAGAGCACTAAGTCACTGCAAATGCAAAATTTCAAACACTTACTAGCAGTGCAGGGGAGAACCTTGCTAGTTCACACTTAAGTGACCTACTGTGAACCAGCAAACGCTGTGAAGACGGAGGCAGAAACAGAGTATGCTGAGCGTTTACCTCATTTAAAAATGACTGTGCTTGGAAATAAATAAGTTTTGCAGTGCCACAGACAGCATGTCTGGTATGCTTTGGCATCAATAATGACAACGATCAAACCCATCATCCTAGCAATACATGTATATAGAAGTAGAATAATCAAGAAGTATGATAGTATCATTGTCTGTGTAGATACAGTTATTATTTTTCCAGCTTAAATCCAATGCAAATATGGAGATCATTTACATGGCTTCCACAGGAGAACAAATTCCAATCCGCTCCCAGCCACCACCAAGCTCTTTTGTTTTAACAGTATATGTTTTTAAGTAACATGGATTTATTTTAGAAAGCTCTACAAGTCTTTACACATCTCGACCCACCTAAACAAAACATCTTACCTTTATATCCAAAGTAATATCAAGGAATGGCTCGTACGTATCCGAAACGGCTTTACAGTTCAAGCACTTTACTGGAATAAATACAAATACAAATGCTTAACAATATGTGAAGGAGACTAACTGCAAATTTAAATTATTGATACGTAATACTTTAGTCAAACAACAAACTCCTTTACTACAGACAAAAAGTCACAGACCAGTTCGAAGGACAGAAGGATTTTAAAAAAGTACCTCGGGATCTGAGATAGCCTCCAAATATTTGATAAATAAGCGTGGTGGCTTGAGAAGATCTGTCCAATCTGAAAATAAATTATAATCAGACCTCAGAAGATTTAAGGCACAGACTTAACTCTTCAAACAGCTTTTCTTTTTATGAAAACCAAGGACAGAGATTTCAATTTACGACAGTAAATAAAGGAGTAAAAGGGGCTAGAAAACATTTAAAAGTTAATTTGTTTATGCTTACTTGGTGCTTCCATTCAAGCAAGCTTTCTGCAAAGCATCAACAGTGAAGCATAAGAATTCATGTGCATCCTCTTGACTGCCAAAGTGGAAATGTTTTCCTATTCCTATTAAATAAGAAGGATATTATTATTTATCTCATATAAAATGAAAGAAAACTCATATTTCCAAAATCTCTCTTCTTTAAAGTATCAAAATAATTTATATGCATCAAATGATTCTTCAAAAAATTAAAAAATATCAGAAAACAAAACCATCTGAAATGACTTACTTTTAAGGCCATTGATAACAGATGTAGGTTTGATGGCATTATTGGAGCAACACAGGACCTGGTTAATGTGCGTTTCCATTGTGCACATCATACAGAAGCCTTCTTCATGACCTGAAGAGTGAAAGAAGCAAGCAACCCAATGTAGTCAAACATACATTGCTACAAAAAACCCTAAAAAACTAATAATCTTTAAGTTACAGGTACAATGTCCACTCTTCATGCTACATTCTCTTCTCCGCAGGGGTCAATATCCCAACGGTTTTGCGATATTTTATTACGCAGAACTGTACTGAATAAAAATGTCAATTGAGTATTAAAGTGCATTTTCTGATGAGAAATCTAACTACTGCAATGTCTTTTTCTTTTCTTTCCTTTTTTTTTTTTTTTTCTTTGCATGCTGACAGGAATGTGAACTCCATGGACTGCAGAATGTGTGAGGAAACAGAATTGATACTGATGATGCAGCAGTAAGAGAGAATGTGTGTTATTTTCAGCACGCTGCTGTTAGGTTAGGTGAGCTACATGACACAGAGCTAAGAATCCTCTGGGAGAGAGGAAAGATTAAAGTAATATATGTATTAGTATTTCTGCCCTCCTTTTTTTAACAGGATTCTTAGCTGAAATAATTTTTTTATATGGTAAGAAAACACAGTTACATTTCTAGGAATAAATACTAAGACACCCAGATGAGAAAGCATACAGGTGCTTTTGTAAAAATACACATATATGGATACGAAAAGAGGCTTCCAGGCTTAAATAAATTCAAGAATAAAAATGAAATGCAAAGAAAACAAAATCAATGGTTTTAAAAAAAATTCTCTTATTTAGAATAATATCCATCTAAATTTTAACACAGTGCCCCAAAAATTTCTATTTGAGTTCATAAGAGATTAACTCATACTGCTTTCTAGGGTGGATTTTGGTTGTTTGCTTTTTTTTTTTTTAATGGGTCAACAGTGAACATATCATTTATCACAGTATTAGTGCATTACAGTATCTAGGCTGCAAAAACTAAGAATCTACAATTCAAACATCCTAAATTTTATCACCTTTCTACCAGCAGGAAACCCAAATGCCAAATGTTCATCAAATGCCTCACTCTACCATGCACTTCATTATTCACATGAAGCAAGACATTATCTTTTTTTTGAAGTTTTACCACGGTGCATTAAATGAACAAATGCCCTTCTGAGCCTCCTGTTAATACAGTGTTCAAAGCCAGCTTCTACGGATAAAATAGGACAACTAAGAGTTTTCTTCACAGGATCATTGCTGTTCTTCCACCTTCAGAGCTGCCCAGCAGATTTGTAATAATGTTCGAAAGGACTCACATGACTGAGTGTGCTCAAGAGAAAGCATGTAATTGGCGAGAGGAGGCGTGTAGGTCAAACACTGTAGGGTAGAATTAAGGAAACATGTGTTGCCAAGATTCTGCAGTCCAACTCCAACACTTTGTGTTTGTTTCCAATCCATACAAATCTTCTCAGGTGGAAAGAGAATCCTTTGTGGCGGGGCAATTCCGTCATTAACAACTGCAAGAAAATTGTATTTAAAAAGACTTATATTGGTTTTGTTTTAAAGAGGGTATTTAAAAAGTAGCATTCTGCAGGAGCACTCAGAAGAACCAGCTATACCCCATAACACAAAAACATATAACGCACAGCTTTAAGTGCAACTCAAATTTGTTGGTCAATACGCTGTTTTGGACAATAGTTTATTCATCTGTTTTAATTCTTCAAATGCAAGACAAACTACCGCTCTGATTTTAGTAACTTTTGCCAGGTTTCTTTATGTCTACAGTCTTCAATCTGACTGTTAATTCAATTATTGTTTTTTCCTTATTGTAATTTAAACCACAAACTTACACTTGTAATTATATGGTAATGAATATAAAAACTAAGACAGAAAAATAAGCAAGTAACTAGCATGGAAGGTAACCCTAGAGATGTCGCAGCTCTTCCTGACCAGTGTTATCATTCAAAGACTTGTGAAAAATGGAAGCCATGAATAGCAATGGAAAAATGTACTTTTCTCTCCATAAGAAAAGACCTGGATAAGTCTGTGTATTATAAAAACTCCCCACAATTGATTGTAAATTGATCAAAACTAAGTTTTGCAACACCAGTCGCTTCAGTTGTCTTAGGGGATTGACAAAATTGAAGTCTACCGTTGAAGTCTTTACTCACCGCAGTCCTATCGTATAGCAGTGCAACAACTAAGACCTGCATTTTCTACTGTTATTTTGTTTTTATGAAAAATAGGCAGAGGACAAAAAGACACACTTACTTAGATCTCTTTGGGCAAAAAGCTTAGGTTTTTGAGTTGTTCTACAATAAATAGCACCTCCAGGTCCTTTGTCCGCTTTCTTTGGATCTTCTGCAGGTGGTACGCGGCTCAAATTTGCGGTGCGTGATGTCATTTTTTTAGTACGGGGTTTCTTAGATTTGTCAGACCGCCTCGATGACGATTTTTTAGATTTTGAAGATTTTGGCTTGTTAACTATGGTCATTGTTCATATCTGTAACAGAGGTAAAAGTTCTGGTTGATAGAAGAAAGTCAAAAAGCATCCCCGAAAGAAAAGAATACAAGTAATCCTATCATTTAGTCTCACAGAAATAACTTGAAGAACTAAACAGCTGATAAGAATGATCACGGGAAAAAAAACCAACCAAACCAACCCAAAAATAAATACACAAAGAAGAATTTCCCATCAAAACCGTATGAGGTTTACTTTTAACTTCTGCAGAGCTGGTGACCGATGACGTTTCTTACACTTTCATGGCATTTCAATCCATTACAGTTACGAAGATCTTCTTTATAAAAGGAGCTGCGAGTAGTGGCCCATTCAAGTGCTGGCCTGTTGAGATCCAGGAGGGGCTTTTTGGCCCATGTTTTTGCCCCTGGGAACCACACACCTCTGAGATTCAGAGGAAGGGATACAGCCCTGAGAAATCTTGGGAAGGGAGAGCAAGAAAACGCTTGTAAATTTATTTCCGCCTGGGTTTCTTCTGCCCCTCCAAGAAGTATTTGTTTGGATACAATTCTGGCAGCAGCACTTGTGGTATTTTGCACCTATCACATTTACAACTCTTACTAGCAAGTGAAAAGTTGAACCAAAAAGCATCTTTTTCAGTTCTACTTATGTAAAGTTGTACGTTTTCCCCCGGCAAAACAACAGAGGAATGTAAGCTATAAAAAGGAAATGCTGAACGTGAAAGAAAGTAAAACAAACCCGCAGCCCTCAAGGACAGAAGCAATAACTGATATTAAGTCCTTTTTAAAATGCTGCTTAGGTTTCAAGATGGTATCTCTTGAAATACGTGTAATTGTGTGTGCATAGTAAGCCACTGAATAATTACATGATCAACTATCAATTTCTATATGTAAATTTTTGCTACTGTCGTCCTACAGCACGTAGGTCCTTTTTAAGTTTAGAGAAACTATAAACTTAACTGAGGGTTTAAAGCATAAACTGCTTTGTTACACTAAAATAACTGAGAGAACAAAGCATAAAGCAGTTTCAGACTTACGGTATGAGTTGGCTGCTTTTGGTAAAACTTAAGGTAGATTAAACAAAGCACAGTAAATTAGAGAACTTTTAGTCCTGCAAAAGACAAATTACGTGCAAAGCCTTTAATTAGATGTTTTCCTCTCTTAAATTGCCAATTTAAAATCCACTCTATACACATTTTCCATTTCTGAGAAGATAATACACCAAACTGGAAAATTCCCTCTCATTTTACTGAGAAATGAAGACATCCTTGTCCATTTGGAAGACTGAGATGACCGTGCTTAGGCTCAGTGATTTTCAGATAAGATCCAGTCTTCAAATTGCAGATACCAATGGCATCTCCTTTTTCCAATTGAAAGGGAAAGTGTTGCAACAACGTATTTAAAACATAGTCGTGGGACAAAAACCAGAATCGACACCACAGTGAAAGGCAAACAGAAGAAATTTATCACAAAAATGCCTGAGCGTTATATTGACCAACAAGGTAAGCCTTACGTATTTTTTAATTTATTTTGGACAACTCAGCGATACATTACCAGATATCAAGCACTATACAACAGCAAGCATCACCGCTAGTAAGACCAAATCAGATCCACCACTTCTCCAAAGTATGTCAATACAATTCTTGATTTGGACGTAACATCTCTTTGACAAAGAAGTACAAAAAGCTACCAACACTGGTATTTTTCCTCTCCCATCGTTCAATGTACATACAGATTCTGTTCCTATGCCACTGCAGAACACAAGTTTACACTGTCATGGACACCCAGAGTTACTTCCCCCTATAGATGTCATAACAGAGGTTTCCCAGTGTGGCACCGGAAAAGTAAACCGGACAAAACAGTTACTTTCTTCCCATTTGGAGTTTTGCGTCAGCATCGTTCAGATTTTTCCAGCAGTCTCATCACAAAACACATCAGTTATGCCTTGGATCTAAATATTCCTATGGGGTCTGCGCGGGGCGCAGGGGCGCTCAGGCCGACTGCGCACCAGGTGCGTTCAGGGACCTGCGGCTGCCGGGGAGCGCGCGTTTACCTCAGCACCAAACACACCCCGAGCGGCGGCCGGGAAACCCCCAGCCCCACACAAGCTCGCGCCGACGGCCGGGCGAGGCAAGGAGCAGCCGGGACCCCTCCGGCACCGACCCGCCGACGGGGCGCGGAGGGGTGAGGAGACCCCCCCGCCCCCCCGCGGTAGCTTTACAGCCGCTAAAACAAGAGCCCGGCCACCGCGGCAGGAAACGCGACGGCAATTACCGCTTCACCCTTAACCGGGCGCCGATCGTGCAGGCGAGGCACCCAGCGGCCAGCAGGTGCCCGGTGCCCGCCCCGGCCCCGCGCCCCGAACCCCGGGCCCGCCCCGCCTAACGCCCGCCCGGACCGAGCCCGGCCGCCCCCCGGACCTTCCCGCT
>VZSF01010384.1:893003-911430 GCA_013398295.1 Chionis minor | reverse complement strand
TGCGCGGCGGCGGGGAGCGCGTCCCGGCCCCGGAGGCGGCGGCGGGTCCCGTCTGCCGTCCCGCCTCGCCTCCCCAGCGGCCGGGGGGCTGCGGCAGCGCGGCGGGGGACCGACCTGTCCCCTGCCCACCCCCCGGGAAACACCCGGCGGTGTGAAACGCGGGTGGCGTTTTAGTCCCGAATTGCGGTTGTTGAACCGTTGTGCTGATTCCGGCGGCTCCCGAGGGCTCCCCGGGGCGATGATCCACCGGGAACAGCGGCTCCGCTCGCAGAGCGTGGGTCGGGCAGCGGCGCCGCTAATGAAGGGTTAATGAGAGGGGACCCGCGGGCCGGCGGACATCATCCCTTCGCCGCTGCAGCTCCCGGGGAAACGCGTGTTTTGCTTCTCTTCGGCGAGAACCTCCACTGTGGTTCCCTTGCGTTGTGCACTGTGACAATAAACGGGGGGAAGGCAGAGGCGGAAGGAGCTACCGATGCTTTTATTTACGTGCTGACGTTGCTGTAAGATGGAGAGGTTTCGCCCGGTTCGATGGAAAGTGACCCAAGCAGTAAAGCGATCGTAGCTTCCCATGGCGGATGTTAAACAACCTGATAGATTTCGCTAAATCAGATTCTGCCCTGTCACATCAGGGAAGCCCGGAGTCGCGCTTCATCTATAGGTGTCACGCAGGCCATGAAAGTCACTATTTCTCTTTGTCCTCCTGAAAATGTGCTTGCGGGGTGACGGGGTGGCTTTAGGCAGGTGAGGCCCGGGGTCTGGGGCGCAGCGCGTGGCCCTGCCGTGGGGTTAGAGCTGCGTCTCGGGGAAGAGCTGTGGGCTGAGCGCTCTCGGCTCACGCATCCTGCCCGCTCCCGTCCTGGGACACGCCGTGTCGCCGCAGTGCTCTGGGAAAGCTCCCTCTCCTCCTCAGGATTGGACCCCTTCTTGCACCCCTCTGTGCCAGGGCTGGCATTCTTCTCGAGGCCTCAGCGTTCCGGAAGAGCCAGAGAAAACGGGGAAACTCAACTGAGACAAAAATGCACGTACTACTAAATTGTGGTGGCGGGTCTGAAGATGGTCCATCAGTCTTTGAACATTAAAACTAGCAAAAGAGGGAACTTCCTTAAAGTTTTCCGGCTTAGCATAAAGCTAAGTAATGGCGTAAAGTCAAACAGCAATGTGGGAACGCTCTCTGAACAGGGAGCCAGATCCTTTTTGTAATTTAGCCTAGGAGATGGTTTAAAGTCTGTTAAAAATCTAGGCTCAGCTTCTGAAAAGAATAAAGAAAATTAATTTTGCTGTCACTGTGGAGTCAAAAATCACCCCTTTATAAAGCCCATACTGGCTTGCAACCTCAGAGCTAATTGACCCCTGTCACCTGGAGGACTTTTTCAGTGTCACTGTTTTCGCAGTGCTGCATATCATCCCTGATACCCTGAATTTGGACTCTTTTACTCTGGTACCTTCCATTTTTCACACTAAATCTCATCTTACTCACTCAGCCGTTCTTAAATTCTTAAATGTATGTATGTTTCTGGTGGCTTGGGTTTGTTTTGCCTTTTTTTTTTTTTTTCGTGCTTGCTAGCTGTTTCCCTGTTTAGCGTCATCTTCCCATTTAATTAGTTCGTTGTTAAAAGATATATGTCAAATTGTGCCAGGCACCACCCATCCACTTAATATTATTGCCACTTTCATAACCCTACAGCTTTCAATTAATTTTCAAAACATGTGAAAGTCCTTAGATTCAAGATCTGGATTAATTTTTCAAGTAAAATTTTTTGAGGCACTGTATCAAATGGTCTAATAAGGTCCAGATACATCAGATGTGTTTCTGGTTCAAACTGCTTTACCCGTCTTTTGTGTTCTGAGTTTTCTTATCTGATGTGTATCTGCCTTGAGGTCAACTGAAACTCCACCTAATAAGTATATGAAAGTCAGCATTGGGAAACCTTCCTGCAATTCTGGCATGAAAACTACACAGAATAGATGGCAAAGTGGAGCACAACTGAGAAAAATAATAATTAAAAATGCTAACTGCAAAACTAGGATGAAATTTGCATTTTTTGATAAAACTAAGAATGAGAAAAACTGGTTTGTAGTCACAGAAACGTCTTTGCTCATAATTACCCCTGTGAACACAATGCTGTGTAACTAGATCCTGCACAAGCAAGGTTAGCTTGTGCCGTGCGGTCCCTAGAGAACGTTATTTAATAGAGGACGTAAGCGGCGTGGTCCTCGCCTGGTGAGGCGCTGCTTTTTTTCTGTGGAAGGGGGCAACTCCTGTTTGCCCCCTCTTTGTGTCTGTAGCGGCGCTTGAGGGTTTTGTCCTTACTCTTTTGCTGGCACAGGAACTCGTGTGATGACACAGCAAGTCAGTTCATGGAGACGATCCAACTGAACACTATTTACTGTTTTTATTAGTTTTTCTGCTGGGTCAACTCAGAGAAGTGGGTCGCCGCCTGGGCGCGTGAGGAAAAATGCCGGTGGCTGTGGTCAGGAGGGGAAATGAGGCTGAGACCACAGCGATGGAGATTTATGGGCTTACCTGACTGTGGAACAAAACCATTAGTGATTTCAGCCCTTTTGTCTTAGTCCAGCATCGCGCCGTGTACGTAACGGGATGTTGTGGTGCAGAGCAAGGCGTGAACACCTGCTGTGACAGCCTGAAGAGCCAGCTGCATTCTTGCATGCCCTGCCAGCCTTATCCGTGTAGGATAGCGTTCTGTGGGTCTTCAGGGACACACAGATTCGCACAGGGTGCGCGTCTGTGCAACACGCACTCCTCCGTCCCTTGACGTGGTGCTACCCTGGCTCCTTGGATGCTTGGAGTGCCCAGCCTGGAGCTGAAGGTGGCTTCTTGGCTGGATTCCTCTGGCAACTGAATCCGTGATTCTTCACAAGCGGAGGAGTTGGACCACGAGTACTAGAAGACATCTTCATGTTGAATTTAAAGGCTTCCCAGGCTGGGATTGAAGAGAAGAGAAAGGTTTTTGGAAGAGTTACTGTATTTCTTAAGATCCAGACGTATTCTCTCCTTTAATGATTTTAATTACAATGAGCATTTGTTCTTTGGATGGTCAGCTGGTAGGGAGCAGAGGGGAGAGTAGGGGAGCTTGTAGTGTTCTTTGGTGGGAAATATGTATTAGTTATTGTAAAAAAAAACCCCTGAAATGCAACTGAGCCGATTCTGAGGGCTGACTTTTGGCTGAACCAGTATCGGAGACTTTGGCTGTTATTCAGAAGTTGTGTTACGAATTCTGAGCAAAAGTGGCAAACAACCCTTACCAAATACACATTTTTCCACTTAAAATAATCATCCCGCAGCTGGTAAGAATTGATTTTTAGAGTTTTAAATATTGGGCCTGATTTACCTGGTGCAGCGTGCCAGTTTTATGGTGGTGTAAGACTTGATCTAAGAAGAGCTGTAACTCACCGATGAGCCAAGCCCAAAACCTCATAGAAGAATCCTCTTGTTTTTCACAAGGGACGTGCTGGCATATGTGCCTGCAGCAACAATGTCTTGTTTAGCTGGTTTAATTCTTCAGAATTTCTGTGTTGCAGTACAATAGGTAAGTTTAATGGAATTGGACGTCTTGCTTTTTATTTACAGGTAGGAAGAAAGTTCCCTCTGATGGATGCACAGGACAGGAATGGATCGGATGTCAGCCTATTCACAGTAAAAAAGTTAAACCCCTCTTTTCTATGCTTATGTTTTCTATACATTTCAATGATTAAGGAGCTTTTTTAGGACTGATGCAAAGGTCATTGAAGTCAGACAGCTCCTCAGATAAGTTTTTCTCGTTTAATACAGTATTACGGTTAACATCAGAAGCTTTTTGACTACATTTTAACATCAAGAATTTTTTACTTTTCTGGAAGTCTACTTATTGTATGACTTTCTAGAGTGCAATTAGTAACTAAGCCTAGAGCTCATTTGGTAAATATTTAGAAAAAGAGAACTCTCCTGCTTTTCATCCTTCCACTCAAATTCATTTACAAGACTTTCTTCCTCCAACCCCATTTCCACTCACTTCTGAGGGGTGGCAAAAGCTGTGCGTTGTTTTTGTGCCTTATCATTGTATTGTAGGATGCTGCAACATCTTCTGCTTTCTTCACATTAACATTTTATTTCATATAATGTATTTCTGAATAATTTATAATTAAAGTGCTTTTTTACATTTTCTGACTTGGAACTACTGTAAAAGCTATCGCATGCACGGTCCATCGCATTCAGTACAGAAAGGAATGTTAATTTTCACTAATATTTGTGGGCCGATTCAGGGAGCTGAGAAAGGAGAGAAGGAGGATGACAATTATGAGCCATTCCACGTTAGCCACAGCCATATACAAAATGTGCTCTTCTCTTAATGCCTGTAAAAGGAAAGATGCAGAGGTAAGTAGATGCAGAGCTACCGTATTTGACACCTCTCTCCCCCCAAAATACACCTTATTGTGCTGTAGCTGTTAAATACCATCCTACTTCAGTTGACTCAGGCAGTGCGGAATGCGTGAAAGATGGTGCCTTCGCTGACCAGAGGTGAAGTCCTCTGCTGGTGAGGTCGCTGCTTTCTCTTTTCTTCTAGGTTAAAGCTTTGAGCTTCTCTTCCTCACCCAGCGTCGACCTGAAGCCCTGAGCACAGGCACACCCTTGTTGGCATCAGTCTGGTGCCAAATTGTGCAACAGGTTTATTGGCAAAAAAAGGGCGAGGGATGCGGGCTTAAAGCTGGAGGTGACTGCATCATTGCTGATGGGAACAATTCCTGATTATTCCCATCCATTTCTTTTCCATAATGCTGTGTTTTCAGCATGTCCTAAATGGAACTGCATTACGAGCTTTGGTTCAGAAAAGATGAGGAACCGTTTAAATTGTGAGCTTATGTCCCTTAGTGCAATGTCACAGAATTGCAGAATCACAGAATGTTAAGGGTTGGAAGGGACCTCTAGAGATCATCTGGTCCACCCCCCCTGCCAGAGCAGGTCCACCTACAGCAGGATGCAGAGGATGGCGTCCAGGTGGGTTGGGAATGTCTCCAGTTGGAGACTCCACCACCTCTCTGGGCAGCCTCTTCCAGTGCTCTGCCACCCTCAAAGGAAAGAAGTTCCTCCTCATGTTGAGATCGAACTTCCTATAGTGGAGTTTGTACCCATTGCCCCCTGTCCTATCACTGGGCACCACTGAAAAAAGACCGGCCCCCTCCTCCTGGCACCCTCCCTTGAAGTATTTGTAAGCATTGATGAGATCCCCCCTCAGTCTTCTCTTCTCTAGACAAAAAAAGACCCAACCCCCTCAGCCTTTCCTCATAAGAAAGATGCTCCAACCCCCTAATCATCTTTGTGGCCCTAAACATGTCCTTCTCAAACAGCCAAGGAATAAGGGGCATCACCGCAGACTTGCTATCCCTTGCTACCCAGAGCAAACCCATCTCAGAAGTGTTATTTAAGCGGATGGCAGACGGGGGCTAACTACAGTTGAGGCAGAGGTGACTCCAGTGTCACCCACGCAGACCTATGTTTAATCTACCTGTCGGGAGTACCAAGATGAATCGTTTGGGCTCCAGAGCCATGCGCCCCGTGGGTCCCTCAGAGCGTGCGCTGCGGAGAAGCGCAGCCAGAGGAGCCTCTGGTGTGCGGCTCTTCATTAACGGCTCCCCGAAGCAGGGTCTGTGTTTCTGTGTTAGGGCAGACCTGCCCTGAGTGTTTGCAGGGGTTTAATTAAAACGGTATTTAAATTGGCGCCATCTTCCAGGTTGGTTGCAGGTTTAGGAACAAAAGTATTTTTATAAAATTTACCTTCTGCTAAGCAAACTGCACGTCTTCAAACCCTCTGGTGATGGTACAATTGAGAAAAAAATCCAGGAATTGCACTGATTTAACTGTTTTTGTTTTTTGGGTTTTTTTTCCCAAAAAGGACCAAGCTAAAAAGAGAAAAAGTGGGTGAACCTTAGAGAAGTCCTTTCTTTTGGCCAGCGCTGTGTTTCCTGCACGTCGCAGTGATAGTGCAGATTGGCTTTGACGCTGGCTGCTGATGGAGGTGGCAGCGTGGGGCTGGCGGAGCCCGTTTGGGCTTGCTTGGTGCAGCGTGCGGCCTCGGCAGCCGCCCCAAGAAGCCCGGTCCCTGCGGAGCAGCACCTTTCGGGATGCGGGACTGCTGTGGCACCTCAGGGCTTAACATTAGCTAAGTGGTATGGCTATGCAGGCCACATTAAAGCAGCTCGGTGGGAAAATATAGCCAAAATTAATAATTACTAATGACGGTGATTAGAGTAATTAGTGAATACCGGCATGGCTGTTTGCTCTTAGGCACTTCCTTTCTGCTACCCAAATTATCCTTGCGTCCTAGTGAGAAAGAAAAGCTATTCCTGTATGGAATCACTTTAAAAGGTTATTTAGTGCTTTGGGCCCCCTGTTTCAAATGCACAGTACATTAAAATGCACATTTCAGCTACTGCTTTTATTACAGCATGTCATTGGTGACGTTGAGTTAAAATAGGGATGGTTCTCTCTGAACTAAATCCTGATCCTGGGAAGAATTCTTTCATCAGCTCCAAAGGGGACAAGGTCTTATCCTTGATAATGACAGGGACATAGTTTTTAAGACAACTTGGAAACAACTACTGTTGCTCAGGCCACAATACTAGGTATATGCTCTTAAATCAATTTTAATCAGAATGAGAAACAGATGAAGGATTTGGGGGTTTTTGCATTCATACTATTGCGTATATTCAGATATTAAAATTGGTGGGGTTTTTTGTTTTGAAGTGAGCACATGGGAGTTTCTTCATTTTTTTTGGCAAACTTTAATGTCTTCTCACAAGAAATGACAAATCTAAAAATCACTTGACATGACCTATAGCTAGCTGAAACTTATGGGGCTGTTTCTACCAATTTCTCTGGGCTCAAGGTTGGCTTCAAGTTGCATTATTTCCTGTTGTAGATGTATTTCAGCCTTGTGCTCAAGAAGTGCCTATGTAGGGGAGGAGAAACTTCATAAGCTTCACCTGAGCTAAGGTAACTTGCAAAGGGGACATAGAAATTGGGTTGCCTCTGGAGTGGCAGGGCTGTGTGCCACCCTCGCCACCCCCTGCTCTCCCCACCTCTTGGAGGCCTCTGCATTCCCTACGTGGATCTCTGTACCCCGGAGGAGCCCAGCCTCTGCTTTTAGAAGAGGTATCAACCAGAAAAGCAAACCAAATGTTAGAGGTAAACTAGGAATGATTAAAATGATCATTTTGCCACTGCATCCATCACGTACTGAGCACTGTGTGCGCTTCTGGTACCTCTTCTCTAGGAAGGCAAGCTAGGAAGGAAAGTGTTCAGGGAAGAGCAGGAAGGACCAGAGATTAGGAACAGCTTCCATGCAAAGGAAACCCAACAGACCAGGACTTCACAACCTCCGGAAGAGGCGGCTTAGAGGGGATACAATAGCGGTCTAATTGACTCTGCTGAACAAGCCAAGCGCCTCAGACGCAGCGAACGGATCTCCAGCATTACAAGGGGACGGGGACTGCCAAAAGGGATGCTGCCAACTTCCAAACTCGCCCCGCCAAGGGTGACTGTAACTCTAGACGGAGAGGGATATCTGATTTGTTACTTGGCATTCTCCTGCTGCATAGGCTGTTCCGCTGGCCCACTCATTTTCATAATATTGGAAAGGAAGATGAGAAGCTTGTTTCTAATGGGTTGATTAGTTATTAAATATTTTGGAACAAAAACAACAACTGAGATGCCTTTCTGATGGGGGTGAGAACTCAGGATGTTACATTTGGAGAGAAAACTCTCCAATTAGCTGAAAATGCAGTTCTAGCTGAGTCAAGAAAGAGATTCCTTCATCCTAATTTGAAATCTAAATTACTTTAATTGAAGAGTATATGGTTCCTGAGTTTTATGAGTAAGAATAATTGTAAATGGATTCAATTGCCTTTTTTTTGTTGTTGTTCACAATTATTTTCCCCACAAAAAAATGTGGACTAAATTTGTACTCCCACTAGTGAATGCCAATTTGGAAGAATTCCACTGGTTTCATTGCAGTTGCCCTACTTGCACCTTCCTTAGCGAGTACAGAATCAGGCCCTGCGTGCATAATTTTTCCACTTTTAGACCTGAGGGAATACAATCGGGAGCCAGGCTGAGGTCCCATTCCAGATCAAGTCTTTCATATGCAGATTATAAAAGCAGTGAAAAACAAGCTTGGTTTGGCAGTTACTTTAAGAGAGACCTTTGGATGATTTTATCAGCAGCAGAAGAGGCAGTTCATTCTTCATGCTAGAAATCATCATATATCTCATTTTGGGAGCTGTGATCTATACTGACTTTTTTGTGTAGAGAGAAAAACGCCATATTTGGGAGAAGTTTTCTTAGGGCCACTTCAGGTCTCTGGAAACACTTCTACCCTCAAAAACCTCATCCCATAATCTCAGAGAAATATTTTTACACAATGTATTTAGATCAATATTTTTGTTCTATTTATTTCTATAGCCTTGACTCTTTGACTGTCTGAGGCTTCAAATAGGATTTCAGAAGCTCATCCAAAGTTTCTATATTAATTCTGCTAGAAGCATGGACACCAACTTACAGTTGTGGTTCAGATGTGTAGACGCTAATGCAAGAAAGGACCCAAGGAATGCAACTTCTCTCAAGTCTTGTGCTGCTAGGGACCTCGTAACCACGAAGGGAGGGAGTTAAAACATGATTTTCTCTTCAGCCATTGCCAGGAAAGCTGCTGACCAGATGGATGATCCACAGTGGATGGTCAACAATCACAGTTAACAGATCTGTAGGTGCTGCCGTTGTCTTTCAAAAGAATGTGTATTTGCCAGATGGGCACAAATGACTAGGGATAGCAGGGTGGGCATGGGTGTCTTCTCTAAAGCAATCAATGGATGTCTCAAGTCTTGGTGACTTGCACAGTGTCTGTGCAAGGGCCGCAGGTCGGGCTGTAGCACTGTAAGTGCTGCCGTGACATCCACCCTCCCAGCCAGAGGGTGCAGCACCCCCTGGCAGGTGTGATCGCTCACCTCTCACATGACATCTGATACTCAGCAGTTTGGTGCAGAGGAAATATTTTTGCTAAACTAGTTAAAAATAAGGATTATTAAAATAGCTGTACGGACAGTTGGGTTTGCATTAAAGGGAAATGACAGAGTATGGCCGTGTTTCTCTCCTGCAAAAAACACTGAAAATGCCTGCCGTTTGTAGAAATGTAAATACATTTCTACAGCAAAATGTTTGCTCTGAGAGCGAGGCATAGTGGAAAATCGCTCCTGCTACAACTTACTAGAGGTGAAGGATCAATGATGACTCCATCCTGAAGAGGGATGAGGGAGCCGCCCAGGGAAGCCGTCTCCTCAGGCAGCCTGCGCCTGAATTCAGTGATGTCTCCACAAGAGGTCTGTGAGTGCAGGGTAGCCCTGTATTTTTTGTCTTCCATATGGATCCCTTTTCATTCCTTTCCTACCCCAGCCTGAAGATGGTCACGTTTCTAAGGGGTTGCAAACTGCTTCAGAAAGCCAGGGCAGGACCTGAGGCTCTGGAAATCCACTGGTGACACCTGAAAGAAACAATCATCTCAAGTTCACTTACTCCTGTAAGAATAGCAGTAGCCTTGCTTCATCAGTAGCTGAGTATTGATTGCTGGAATCAGGGAAAAATTCCCAGAATATAAAAGGTTTTTTCTTACTGCCCTGTGCAGTTCATTTCATAGCTCCCAGTGTTTGAAGTGGATGGTTTATATTATTTCTAATGAATCAAGGCAAATGCTGTCAGACCTCATAATGCTTGTTTCTATCTACTATACCATAAAATACATACATATGTATCCTTCTTGGTTTACTGCCAGTCAATCAATGGTAAAACGTTGACATATGGGTGTGGGATTTTTTGCTGTCTTTAAAATAGGATCAATGACATTAAGGTTTGTCATGTAAATAGTAGAAATAAAGCAAAAAACCCAAGGGCTATTTATGGTTTTAGGATGACATCTGTAATGTGGGTGGCAGTAGAGTGAAAAGTGGAGAATTTCGGAGCTCTTCATAGTTGAATGAATTGACTGAGCATATACTTTTTAGTGGTTTAAAAAGCGTTAGTTACCCAAAGGTCGTGCGTGCAAACAAAGTAAATCTATGAGCTATTGATAAAATAGATCTGTGAACTGGCTGCACTAGCCTCAGTCCATTTCATCGCTCATTTTCCATTGCCACCCTTCTTTCTCTGGACTGTTAAGTCCCGAACAGACTTTTTGTTGAAACTCATAAATTACCTGAAAAAAAAATAATTAACAAGTTGGTGGCTGCCAGCAAAAGCCACTGTTGCCCTTCTGGGGACGCTTTGTGTTGGCTGAGTCTCTGCAGGGACTGAACCATTTCTGATGGCCAGGTTACCCTGGACTGGCGATGCCTGGCTCCGTACCAAAAATAAACAGTTCAGAGGGAAGAAAGAAGGACATGCTCTCAGTCTGTTGCATTCCTAGCAAGCCTTTGACAGCAGCGACTTGCGCCACAGCAATCAACATTTAGAAAACACAATGCTGCAGCTTGGAACGTGCTGCCAGAAGTGTCTTATAGGTAGGGTACTATGAAGGAGAAGCTATGAAGGGGCAGGATGGAGAGGTACCTGGCTTTCAAACCCATCTGAACAGGATAAAGAACCATGGAAAAACGTGCAGTGCACAAAGGGCCGCTGGAAGCGGTCTCTGCCGAGGCAAGATAAACTGCTGCTGCCCGTCACTAGTGACTATCGACGACTTCTCCTCCAGGAAAGGTGTGTGCGTAGAATGAGCAGCTCCTCACCCGCAGTCTTTGCTCGGTTCCGTAAGTGCTGGGTGTGAGCTGCTTGTTAGCAGTTGGCTGCTTAACAACAACACGCCACGCTCGGGCTTCCTTCTGTGTGCATGGGCTCAGAGCAAAACTGGCCCTTCTGGAACAACGCTTGCTTGAAAGACGAGGGAGTTGTAAAAAGCAGGGTATTGCGCTGTGTTCGCTGATAGTTACTCAAGAGCGGTCAGGTTGTCACCGTTTTTTCCCCATGCTGAATGAGGGTTTATTTAAGATAGTGTGCCAGGAGATTTCTCAGAGTAAAACAAGCAAAGAGAAAGGATGTTTGTTCAGCTGAGCCCTTCTAGCAGTGACCACGTCCCTGTAGTAAAGGTGTCCTGTCAGCCTGACGGCCGGATTCCCTTGTTCCATCCCTTCTGCCCAGGCGCTGACTGCGATAAGCAGAGACGCGCCAGGCAGCAGCATGAGCGCCGCCTTAAAAAATGCTAGAAAACTTTCCTGTGGTTTCAGGTGGATCAAGGCAACACTCAAACCCAAAGGAAGACAGTTTTTCACCATTTTAGGCCTAGACTGCTGTTGAGATAATCAGATTTTTTTTTTACGGAGAGCTAAGATACGGAATTGTAAATAAAATCAGAAAGGTCAACTCTCATGATAGTCAAGCTTTTGAACATTCTTAGGGCTTAACGTTTGTTACTTAAACACAGCATTATTAACTTCTCTTCTGCTGTTATTTCCCAAAATGCTGAAGCAGCCAAGGTATGGTATAGCCTACAAATAACTTGAAATGTTGCGAACACCTCTAGGAATTTCACAGTAGATGTGCGTGCAATTGAAGTGTCCAAATGATGTGGTGCAGAATAATTATTTAAATGACATGCTAATCATTGCTGGAAATTAGCAATACCATTTCAAGCAATGCAAATCATAAGCAATTACATAGCATTATCTGGTTACTTACACTGCAAACAGAAAAGTTAATTATTCCTACCCAAGACAGCAGCCGCAGCTTCAGCACATTCTTTTTCTTGCAGTTTTTGGAGGTGCTTTCATCTTCCCAAGTTCTAAAATTCACTTTGCTGTTGTACTTATAGTCTCTAAAATTAAAAATATGACCATATATATAAGGATTTTGTAATAAAATTGTGTGAGACTGATAAAAACATTTGCCTACAACTCCAATTCTTCCCATGCCCAAAGTTGTGGGAGTTGATGAGCAGTCTGGACCCTAAAGGACTGATGTATATTTTGCACGTGCTGTGTGCTGGAGCTTTACATTTTTAAGACCATCTGTGCAAAGACAACCAGCTATATGTTCAGTGCATCAAAGGCTGCAGAGGTATTACAGAAACATGTTCTGATCTTGCTATGCTGCTCGGTTAAACTAACGATGTTTGCATGGAAAACATTTTCTCCTGGTCAGAAAAGGCATACAAAACGTGCAGCCTTGAGATCCGTTACAGCTGTGTGGAGTCCTGTTGGGCAAAATCACGCTGGTTTATGTTGTTACATCTCAAATGGAGACCAAATCTAGGGGAGATTCAGTGAAAATTAGACCTACCCATCCTATCCATACATTGCAGACGCAAGACCATTCCTACTTCTGCAGAGCAAAGCCTAGTCAAACTTTGTGATTCTTTCTCTATTGATCTGTGTTGCAAAAGATTTTTTTCTAAGACGGTTTCTTCAAAATGAATTTTATTTGAACTTTGTTATGCATTAAATCAAAAGCAAAAGATTCAGTTGCTGTGAAAACCATAGTCCCTCATGCATTGGTTTCTAAGCGCACCTTCTGCAGAGCTTTGCCATCTCTCCACCTTACTTCAAAATCTTCAGATCTTCCAGCTAAGCTGAGAAAGCTCCATTTTGTTCCCTGTGAGGTTAGTGGGTGGTTGGGTCTGACAATCACTACAAAAGCCTCAAAAGCAAAATAATGTGTTCAGTAACATGTCAACTAAATAAAATGAAAACGCAAGAATCTTATAAAAAGACCACTCAGAACTTCTGGTAGTAAAAGCACACGAATTTTAGTAGTTTCTTTTGTAATACAAACTGTGAAAAATGCAAATCGCCCAAAAATGGTGAAGGAAGATGAAAGTAAGGGTTGGGCTTTAAGTTTGTTGAGAAAATAACTGAGGATAATGAAAACATATGGGATGAAGCTTGGAAAGAAAATATGTTCAAAACCCGTTTAAATACAATATGCCATGATACTGATGAGTTGGTGGGGTTTCTGTTTTCACTGCATGGCCACAGTGTTTCTGCATCTATCCCTAAGTGTCTTCAAATGGTGAAGAAGAGGGATCCCAGCAAACTGTAAACTGAGTCCCAGCCCTCCCTCTGGCACGGTCCCCATCCCACCATCCCACTCCGCAGATCCCAAGTCACAGCGTGCTGGTGTTTATAGTTCTGCCTTGTTAAATCTTCATCACCCCTCTCTGGATTAAGGATATTAGCAAGTTTTGTTCCCCTGCTACCAGAGACATCTCAGAATGCAGTGACTCTGTGCCTACCCTACCGCAGTTTCAGTGGAGGCTTCAGTTCATCTATGTTCACATCATCTCAGTGTTTTTTTTGTTTGGAAGACCGCAGTTTTGGCATTTGTGTGTATAACTAATAACCCACCACCGCCTGAGAGGGCTGTCAGCTGAAGTAACCAAGTCCAATCCTCCGCAGCGTAACGTGGTTGTTGTCTATAGAGCGACCGTAGAAGTTATCCTTGCATTTGCTCCTTCAGACCCATTCCCTCAGCTTACGAGTCAAAACAAGATTCGTCTGGCTGTCAGGATTGCAAACTCACGCTGGCATCGGAAAACTGAGCTGTGTTCTCCCTAGCATCGTTATCCACCGCCAGTCATGGAATTTTTACTTCGCTCTTAGCTTTGTTGATGCTGGAGGCAAAATTATCCACTGTCATGACAGTGACACCCGTTGTTGTTACGGAAATGCTTTCAGTGCAAAGCACTATTTTCAGCTTTCTCAAAAGTTATCCTTTGTATTCTCATCTTTCACATTTATCCTCAGCCCAGAGGTGATTTTTTTTCCCTTGTGAAAATGTAGCTGAATGCTGACCAGCTATTAGTGAGATATTTTGTCCCTAGATGAGGTAGTTTCACTAGTTAAAACTTTAAAAACATTTCTTGGTGCTGGATGATCTATAAATAGCTTCTTTTAAACACTCTCAGAATGCCACTCATCTAGTTCTTTGTGGTGATGTTGCTTCCACGGGTTTTACAGAAAACTGCCTTTCTAAATGTGAGAAAATCCGTATGGGGCATACAAAGTGTGGGACAGTTCTTAATTTTTTTGTTTAATTTTGTGGTTTTTCCTGAAACAAGTCTTTCAAGGAGTCAAATACTGACTATTTTTCTTGGCTGTCAGAGATACTGTAAGGTAGGTCTCAGGAAAAAGCAATTAGAGCATTGTTCTATAGAAGGAATAGAAGAGGAATGACTCATTATCTTGCTTTGAGCAAGAATAAACAAGTTGTTCCATGAGCAGTGCAAACAATAAAACAAGCCTTCTGTAGATTTTTATTCTGTGTTACTGGGCTGTTTCCACTGGATTAGTCAGTCTTCTGCCCTCGGTTCTCTCCTTGAACCCTCCATCCTCTTTGTGGCCCAGACACCTCCTACTGATGTGCTATGGTCCTTGCCACGGTCCTCTATTCCATCCTGGAAGTATTTCTATTTCCCTCTTCCTGGTCCCCCAAACCCACGCTGCTGTATCCCAAGGCCGTGCCCGCATCCGTTAGGTACTGGCTAGGCATTGCCAGCAGCACGCCTGGAAATGAGCGTGTCCCGCGTGGGGCCATCAGGCAGCCCGAACTGCATCTCTGTCTGCTATTCCACTGCCATTTCTCCCCGAAAATGCAGGAGAGCAAGTCGGGGGAAACCTCTGCATCCCTGACGAATGTGGTTTGCGTATGCCAGATGGTTCACAAATTGGTTGAGGGGAGGTGGTAGAGCAGATTGAGCAGATTGATCATGATCTTCCTTGGAAAATGTCCAAAAGCCATCCATCAGTGAGTGCTCTTTGTGTCCTAAACCGAACCTGAAATGTTTCTTTCATTCCAGAAACCAGCCCATATTCGGAACGTAACTTTCACAAATCCCCTCACCTTCCTTAACAGAAAAAGTGGTCGCAGACTTCCACCATCAGTTTGTGTACCGCTTACACTTGCTCGTCTTGATTCTATGAGCCTTGGGCACCTGGCCCCTCCAGGCATTCCCACAAATCCCTTTTGCCAGGTGTTTGCACCCCTGGGGCCCCCCCCCCCTTTGTAAAATGCCCCCACGCCTCCAGCCTCGTTAGGGTCAGCTCATTTCTAAGCTGGCGATGGCGGGCAGCTTTCATTCCACACGACAGGAGGCAGAGGGTCCCTGCAGCCTTGACTGAAGGGATGCTGGAAGTCCCTCTGGATCCGGCACGCTTCAAGCCCCAGCTTGCGTTTGTTTTCAGTGGCGCCACAGTTCGGGCCTTGCTTTTCCTCCCGTTCCCCGCTGGTCCGTATCCGCGTGCTGATGTCCCTGTACGGTGAGAGGGCTGGCTTCAGCCGGTAGTGCCCATTCCACGCAGCAGTGGGAAGGGCTCTTAGGGCTGGCTGTGCCTAATGCTTTGCTGCTCAAGCTTGCGTAAGGAAATAGGGGGGTAAAACCGCACGCAGTTGTTCTGTGGGAATGCCGCCGCTAAAATAATCTACTAACACAATCTAAAGTCACAGCTGTATTAAGCTAATGTCAAGAAAATGGCGAATTCTTAAAAGAAGATTCCCCCAACACCCTCTTTGGCTTTAGTGAATAACGACAAACTAGGAGCTGGAGTGCTCAAAGATGTGGACAATGCAGATTAACGCAGATTAAAATTAACAATAGGTGCAATTTCCCCCCTCCCTCCCCCTCTTTTTTTTTTTTAATTTAGGTTTAGAGTAAGTTTGGAAAAAAAAATCTCAGTCATTCTGAATTCCTGCCAGTGGGATGCTGACGTCCTCACTGAGGACGCTCCCACTGCCCTGAAGGAGAATTAGGTAGAAGCTGGCCACGGGTTGTTAGTTCTATTTTAATACTTGGGCAGTATTATAATGACAATGGGGAGACACAAGTATGTGGGCAGATCAGATAAATATTGACTTGTGGTTGACCAAGAGATGTTTTAAAATATCTATAGAGTGCTGGCCCCAGCCACGCGCTTTCATTCCTGCTTTCCTGCTTTACACCGCGTCTCTGGATCAGATCCTATCTCACCGGCGGCAGCGGCAGAACTCCCAGCCACGCCGGGAGGGCTGTAATTTTACTCTTCACATTAACACGTTAAGGACTCTTGTATGCATCGTCATACAGGTGGATAAAATAAGAACAAAATCGTTTTGAAGGCTCTTTCTTTAATACGATGAAAATAACCACGAAGAAACTATGGACCGAAGTCATCTAGCTCTGCTGGAGTCAGTCTACGTAGAAGCAATTAAGCAGCGCAAATGCGATTTTTAATTGAAATTCCACACTTGTGGATGTTTCACATGTCCGACCAACAGGAAAAAAAAGAAGAGAAAAGCTTCCCAGGTAGTGTTGAGTGCACCTAATAAATTATACTGCCATTAAAAAAACAAAACCAGGAGCAAACAATGAATAATTCCTGCAAGTAAATGATAGAAACGTATAAGCAAGCCGGGGCGGGCAGCCTCCCTCCTCAGCCTGTGCGAGCTGGTTCTGCCAAGACAGGAGCCGCGTCCCCGTCCCCGCGCCGCGCCAGTGCCTGCGCCCACGAGCAGGGAGGAAAGCACTCGAGGCGTGATGTCACCTCCAGCTGCGGTTGGGCAAACCTCGCAGGACGCAAGATCGCATTTGGAGAAGATAAAAGAAAATGAATCACACCAAACAATTAGACGGGATCTACGGAGTCCGCCCTAGAGTCAGGGCGGGAGCAAAGGAAACCCGTCCCCGCAGTTCCTCGCGGAGGCCGCCCTGCCCACGGCTGCGGACCTGGCCTGGCCGCGGTGGGGACTGGGTGAGGAGATGACCCGGCCACCTCCAGAGCGCTGGCGCTCGCGGAGGCTGGGCGAGCGTCTCCCACAGTCGGCACTGGCAGTGGCACGGGGATAAACCGACTTTCTAAAAAGCCAGGGAGCGTGGCTCTGGTTTTCAGTGGCTCTAGAAAAAAGAAACCAGCCTGGACGCAGTCCTGGATGATTTGGGGTATTTGAGGGGGGGGGAGAAGTAACAAATTTGCAACGTGCCTACATTGAGCGAATGATGATTTTGCAATCTTTGCACAAAATATATTTCTGGGCATAGAAATGGGCTGTTCTAAAAAAATCAAACACGCCAACAAAACCAAGATCCGTAACGTTTCGCGAGCAGAAATCAGCGCATATCCTCCATGGCAAGTTTTGCAGCCCCAGGGCTGGAGGGGCACCTTCCAAAGGGTAACTCCTCTCTTGCTATGGGAAACTCCATAGCTGTGTTTAAGGGAGAAAACACGGGGAGGTGTGTGGTTACATGTGTGTCTGCGCGTATGTATACAACATTTATGTGTAAATGTTCAGGAGGAAGAATCAATGCTGGCTCCAAGACGGGACAAAATGAAACGGGGCCAGCGCAGGGGATGTTTTACACCCGTGAGGGGGGTCGGTGGGAGAGGAGCCCCTCTGTCCGGAGCAGCAGTGGTGTGAGCGCTCGCGCAGGGAGGGGAAGGGGCTCTCCCCTGCAGCCCACCCCACCGCCTTCTGATGGCACCCATTGGGTGGGGAGCAGCCCTGAGGGGAGGGACTCGGGGGTGCTGGTGGGTGAGAAGCTCAACATGGGCTGGCAACGTGCCAAAAGCCAACCACATCCCGGGCTGCGTCCCCAGCAGCGTGGCCAGCTGGGAGAGGGAGGGGATGCTGCCCCTCTGCTCTGCTCTGGGGAGACCCCACCTGGAACACTGTCTCCAGCTCCAGAGACCCCAACAGGACACGGCCCTGTTGGAGCAGGTCCAGAGGAGGCCATGGAGATGATCCGAGGGCTGGAGCCCCTCTGCTGTGAGGACAGGCTGAGAGAGTTGGGGTTGTTCACCCTGGAGAAGAGAAGGCTCCGGGGAGACCTTGTAGCAGCTTTCCACAGGAAAGGTGGGGAGGGACTCTTTACCAGGGGGTGAAGTGACAAGACGAGGCGTGATGGCTTCAAACTGGAAGAGGGGAGATTTAGATTAGATCTCAGGAAGAAATTCTTCCCTGTGAGGGTGGTGAGGCACTGGCACAGGTTGCCCAGAGAAGCTGTGGATGCCCCATCCCTGCAGGTGTCCAAGGCCAGGCTGGATGGGGCTTGGAGCAACCTGGTCTGGTGGGAGGTGTCCCTGCCCAGGGCAGGGGGCTGGAACTAGATGATCTTTAAGGCCCCTTCCAACCCAAACCATTCCATGATTCTACGATGCTATGATTCTATGTTTAAGTGTTTTCCCGGGAAATCCTGAAGCCTCTGGTGAGGCTCAGGCGGCTCATCCTTAGGGCAAGGAACCTCATCCTTAGGTTAAGCCAGCGGGCTGGGCTTGTCCCGGGGGAGGCTGCGGGCACCATTTTACCGTGGCGCGGCGGGAGGGACAATGACAAAAGGGAGGAACTCGCCGGTTTCCCGCTGCCGGTGTGTGTCGCCGCCCGCCCGGCCGGGGGCGCTCCGGGGCGGGGCACCGCACCTGTGCGCGGGGG
>VZSF01010384.1:809849-892974 GCA_013398295.1 Chionis minor | reverse complement strand
GGGGGGATGGAGGGGCCGGGCTGCTAGGGGATGCCGCAGCCCCGCATGGCCCCGGGGAGGCGTGTCTGGGGCTCTCCGCCCCCCCTCCCCTTCCCCATGGCCGGCGCCCCCGGAGCGGGGGGGTGGGGGAGGGGTGGGTGTGAGCGCGCGTCCGCCCGCCCGCGGCGGGGCCTGGCGCATCCCGGGACGCGGTTCCGCCTCCCGCGGGTCGCTCTCCCAGGCGGAGGTGGGGTGTGTTTGTGTGTGTGTGGGGGGGGATGCTCCTCGGTAGTCCCGCGTGGGGCGAGCTGTGCCCGTTCCCCCGCGCGTTGGTGCTGGGCGCCCGGCGCATCCCCCCGGCCGGGCGGGCGGAACCGGGCTGCGCGGCCGGGGGGAGCGGGACGGGCGTGACGCGAGCCGCGCGCGGCTGGCTGACCTGCTTCCTCCTGCGGGAGCGACCTGCGTCCGGGAGCGGATCGCCCCGCGGCGCTGCGGGAACCGTCTGCGGGACTCCACCCGCGGAATAACACGGGCCGGCTGGCAATGCCGCCGCTCTCCCGCGCCTCCCCTCTCCCGCTGCTGTACCCCTCCGTGGTCTGCGCCTGGGGCTGGCGAACTCCGTGCAAGCACCTAAAAGTCCTCATCGGCCACTGTTTGACTCGTTCTCGATTCAAAGATAAGGAAAATCGGGGTAGTCCTTCAGCCAGCTCACTTCTGAACCTACAGCAAGCCGTTTCCCGTAAATTATGCAGATGATTCACTAGAAGATTTGTTTTCACTACTTGCTTTTGATCAGTGACATGATTAATGTAATAGTATTGATACTAAAATCCTATCCAAGTTAATGCTCCGTGAATGGAGCCATTCACTTCACCTGGAGCAACCGTTTGGGGTTTCACAAAATAAGAAACAACTACCTTTACTGAAGGGCGACAGTGTCCTGGGTAAGACTCCATGAGGCCTGGAGATAAAAGCAGAAGGGTTTGTAATTAGGACGCTCGCCTCTGAAACATGTGGAACTTGCGTCCAAATCCAAAGAAAATGGAGATGGCAGTAATGGCTTGACCAATCTTTCAATGAGGTGCTAGAATTATAAGGACAGACTCTCTCTGCTCCTGTGAAAATCCATTTATTCAGAAAGGGTCTTCTGCAGCTGGCCAGGAGATACGCAGAAAGTGAATTTGGATCTTCCTTATGCCAAACCCATGCTCAGCGCTCTGCTGCGAAGTGAGCTGGGGTTGCCCTGATGTATCTGCAAAGAGGTGGAGGAGTCCGATACACGTAGCAAAGTCTTTGGCCAGGTGTTTGCAGAAAGGTGCTCGCGCACTGCCCCTCCATCTCACTCCTGGTGACCTTGGATGCTCAGCTTGAGCATCTCTTTCTGAGGCTTGGGGCTTTCAAAGTCTGTGTTATCAGGACAGGAGGTATCAAGGAGGCTGTATTGCTTTGTCTTTACTGTCACAATGCAGTAGTCTTAAGAGCTTTTAGGTTCTCCTATGTAAGTTCTTGAATGATCACTAGGTTTATACCTGTGGAAACAGTATATCGTTGAGTGCTTGAGTGAAGAAGGCTGGCCAGATGCTGGGGCTGCCACAGCTCCATCTCCCCAGGACATTCCCCTTTCTTCTGTGCCAGGCCCCTGAACACGGGCTGGATCATGTGCCGAGGTGGCCCAGCTGGAGGGACTGGCGAAAGGGAGCTGGGGGCTAGCAGCTGGTGGAGGTTTGGGAGGGGACGGACAGGGGTGGATGCCGTACTGCCTGGAGGGGGGGGATCCCTCAGGAGGGTTATGCGACAGGACAGCTCATGATCTGGGGGAAGGAGGCCTTTAATTTACCTGCATGCATTTGTTGCCAGCACTGCTACTTGTGATGCTTCAGTGTCTTCTTTTAAGTGTAGCCTTCAGATTATATGTGTGTTATTATTTATTTTTTTCAAAAAAAAGAGTCAGGAAGGCCATATTGCAGTGGTCAGCAGCACGATGAGTGGCTGTATTTCTGAGTCTTTGTCTTCCCTACAGGAGCTGCCCTGAGATGACGAGACAAGGAATTAAATGCTTAGATGTGACAGCGAGGGCTGCCTGTGTTTCTTAAATATTGAATCAGTTGCCTAGTCCGTGTTCTTGATGTTCCCTTGGTTACCAGATCAGTTAGAAACAGTTTTTAATACTTCAAGTGAAAACTCGGGTATCTGAGGATGATACAAAATGGTGCTAGTCCAACACGCTAGCTGGATTTATGTCCTGGCTTGGATTTAATATTAAACCCATGGGCTTTTAGTGAAGGAACTGTTGGGTTTTATTACTATGGAAGACAAGAGGCTAACTTCTTGTAATTATCTTGTCTCTAGCTAATACTACTTTGTTTTCTGCACTCCTTTCTAATATTAGTTTGCTTTGCAGGGAATTTCTTTCTGAAACCGCTTGGGAGCTATCTTTTCCTCATGCTCTATATGAAGGACTCGAGTTGCGTGCTTAAAAATGCTAACTTTCTGGAGACTTGTTCAGTGTTTTCGTGAGTGGCCAAATGAATGTTGCATACATTTAAAAAGTAGACCTCTGCTTATCTGTATAGATGGACTTTTGCTCCTGAAATTGATAGCCTGAATTAAAGGGAACAAAGAAAAAACTAATCTCTTATTCAAAGTTCTCTGTAGAGATTTGTTTGTTTTTCTCCACTCTTCCTCTTTCCAGATGTTTTATCATCTGTTGAGATCTACCTTTCTGCCTTTGAAGGAGTACAGTTCGTATTTACTCTGTAGTTATACCTTAACTGTCAGAACTGCTCCGAGTTGGTGCAATGTTTACAGACTGCCCGATCACATTTAATGGTTGTATAGTTCTTGCTCGTGCCTTAAGCAAGGAGGCTAAGAACCAGGGTAACAGCAAGGTGATGGTAACAGAAACAGTAGGAAAAAACTGCACATCCATCTCAGACGTTTCACAATCCCCAAAAATGTAGTTATTTACTGGCAAGACGCAGGGGACAGCACTGCTTTTGCTGTGATGGGATGGCTGGCGACTTGAAGTAGACTTGCTCTAGAGCTTCAGTCAAAGTCTCTCTTCTGTGGTGTTCCCTTGCAAGGGATTTTTGCACCAGCCTCAGAGTCTCGCTTTTCCTTTTTAAATCATATTTCTGGCTTACTTGGCTTCACGTTGTTTCCCTTTCCATGCCGCAGTGAGTTGACAGTATCCGAGGTAGGTTCAGCAGATGAGACAAATCCTCGTGAGAAAAGCGCACGAGCACCATTAGGAGAGCTGGCAGCAAGGCATTTCTGCCTCAAGCGCTAGCGCTTTGTCCTCCTAGAGAATATAGCCGAACTTTTGGAAGTTCCTCGGTTTGGCGCTGCAGCTGGAGAAACATGAGATCCAGTCTCTTATTTCGATGGGTTGAGCAGGAGGCTCCCATTCCTCAGCATCCCTCCCGCAGCTCTGGTACTTCATGTTCAGCTCTCCCCGAGCCGGTGTGGCTGTCGAGGGAGCTTGGCTGTCTTGCATGTGTCTGATTTTTGTTTTAAGGTTCCCATGGAAAATAGCAGGTAAGGGGCGCTGTCAGTCTGCATGAATGAGATGGCTTCATCGGACGGTTTTGGCCAGCCCTCTGAGGGCTGGTGTTTTGGAAGGTGACAGTATAGTTGCATCCAAGATTCAAGTAGCATGTGGCAACCCTGTGTAGATCTGTTAGCGCTGGGTTTGACGCTTCTCAGAGTCCCCAAGAAGACCAGTGTCCCCTCTGGAGGGCAGGCAGCAAAGCTATGCCTGTGCTGTTTGTCACCAGCAGCTAGTCATCTTCTAGATCTTGCTGCAGAAACACCTGGTGCTAATAAAAGTTTGCAAAATGTCGCTGTCTGATTGTAACAGGGGTGCTGTGTGGCTGTGTGGTGCCTGCTGCCAAGGGAGCTGCGGCTGGTGAGGCGGGTGGTGGTGCAGGGGGCATGTGAGGAGCTGCCCCGGGAGCCCCAGTCCTTACGTGGATGATTAGGTGCTTCCTGACCCAGCACTTCCCGACCCAAAGCCTGAGTCATCTTTTGGGAGGCTGCTGGACCTCATGGTGAGGAGCTGTCAGGATCCTAGGACTAATTCCAGTGCTTGGAGGTGAGCCACTTACTGTTTTGTAATTCTGCTGAATGTCTTAGGCCATTAGTTCAGATATCAATCAGAAGAATAAAAGCTCATCTGCTGTCATTTCCCTCCTTTGGGCCTCTGAAGAACGGGGGTAGGTTTACTGGGTGAGGAGCCAGAGAAAATCTGTTCTCCCTGGAAAATTCCTTTGGACAGCCAGGTCTTTCACTTTACCTCGTGTATATGCTCTGCAGGGAATATTTATGGGTCATCTGGGCAACGGAAGGTGACTGCTGACTGCTCTGGCAGGTAAATCTGAGGTCTAAAATGTGCAGGTAGTGTTGTCTAACCCATGAGATTTTTAAATAAAAAGGCTATTCAAGTTCCTACTTTATAGGGACTTCGTATCAGTTCAGTATAGTTAGCGCCTGTAACTTATTTTTCCAAGTCAAACTGCTGTTGGTCTAGATTTAGTGGTATGTGAATACTTTAATATAGGGTTACATTGCTGATTTGTTACTATTTTATTGCTATATTTGTGAATATTTATTATTAGATGTACAAAAAAAAAAAAAGGTGTGTTTAATCCTTCCTTTTGAAGACAACTGGCTGTTGCAAACTTCTGCTGATGGAGTTCCCTGAGCCCGCTGGTTCCGGCCTGCACGAAGCTGTCTGGTCATCCTGTAGCAGCGGACCAGGTTGTTGTTATCCCCTTTGCAGCTAGCTGGGCTTGACGAAATTGTAACTGCTTACTGACGCTAACCTCTTTAATTAGGTGTATCACCTTCAGTGTTCCCTATTGGCAATCCTCTGCGCAAAGGGAGAGTGTTGAGATGCTGCATTTTCCAGGAGAGTGTCAGACACCTCGGTTGTGCCACCAAGACCCAATACTTGCTTGGGAAAGGGCTGGGAGGCATTAGCAGTGAGGAACCTGTTCCCTGACAAATAAAAGGCCCGTGGACCAGGATGTACGGCACGAAGCAGAGGACAGAACAAGCAAAACGCTGTACGAGGGGTGTAGGGAGGAGAGGGGGGTATGTGCAGCAGGGTGGCTGCGATGCCAATGTCACCCCACCTGTGGGGTAGCAGGATGAGTGGTGAACTGGCACAGATTGAAGTGCTAAACCTTGCAAGCACCTGCCGAGCTGTCAGTGCTGTGCCGAGACGTGGAGGCTGCTGGGGATGCCCAGAGGGCTTCAGCCACACTTGTTTAGCAGTGTAAAAGATCCTGGCCACCTGCTTGAGCAGCGCTTGTTGGTGACACCGGGTCACCTGTTGGCGCCCCTGTGTGTTTTCTCCATCTCGGTTTGAGCTGGCATCAGCGCAGCCTGCACAAATTGCAACTCCTAATGAGGCAGCAAGTGAACTGAGAACATCTTATCTATGGTTCTCATCCCCAGGGGCCGGCTGGCTGCTGAGGCATCCCCCAGTCTCTGCAGTCATGGCTGAACACCATGTCCCTTCCTGTTTACGGTGGTCTCCGCCTTCCAGGAGCACCTCCACCCCGCACTGGCATATTTGTGATGGCAGTTAACCTGAGGTCTTATTCGGTGCTACCTTAGACAACTGCTCTTTGAATTGAATCCTGGAACTGTCTGCTGGGGAAACAGTCACTTCTCCCTGTGCTGCCGCCTGACTATATCAGATTGAAAAAAAATAAATAAAAATTTACTTGTCTGGAAATGGTATGATGTTACTCTGCCCGTTTATCTTCCAGAAGCCTTGCCGCTCTGGGCCTCTCAAAATAGACCTCTACCTTGGAAACGGTCTTTGTGCAGGAGCAGGCTGACTGGGCTCATGATGCTGCTGGGTAGAAATACGTGACTAATCCATGGTGTAAAATTTCCAGGCTATAGTTAATTTCTAAAACCAAGTCTGAAGATGAGAACAAGTTTTTTTGCTCTGAAAAGAAACATAATATTGAAGTCGCTGGTCACTTGGCCGTTCCGGCATGCTCCTGCTGGGTCAGGCTGCCATCAGCTGGGAGGTCCCCAAACCCAGGTGTGCTGGGGGGAAAAGCAGACTAAGGGGCTTCCCACTCTTCTTTCTCCAGATCTCCCGAGAGCAGCCTGGGTAGCTAGCAGCCATGCAGGTCCTAGTAACGCTCTGACTCATGTGTTTTGGCAGGAAGTCAAAAAAAAAAGAGGCGGTGGTGTTCACAGGGAGCTGGCGTGTGGGCAGGGTGGCCGTCTAACGCTGTGCAGTTTGAAAACTGTTGTTGTGTGACACATCCTTCTTCTGCCCAAAACCACTTTTAGTAACACCCAGCCTTTGGAGATATGAAATATGGTTGAGTTTTGGAGGAATTTTTTTAATCTCTGTTTCAAAGCGGGAGTGTCTGTCCTTCTGAGCCATCTGTAATTTACTTTCTCTGGTTCTTAACTCAAGGGTTTTTCCCCCCTCTGTCCACAGACATTGCAGCTACCTAACCCTTAAAATGACTTCCTCACACACTTTCAGGCATAGGCTCCATGGTGCACCTCACAAAATTGCAATCTAATTCTCACGAATTAAAATGCAATTAAACAAACCTGTTCTCCCACTGTAAATCAGGGAGGAAGGACGCCTTTTCCTTCTGCCCTTCCCTTTCCTGCCTCTCTCTTGCCCTGTTACTTCCTTATTGCACAAATCAACCAGTTCTTCCTGGAACGTAGGAGATGCTGAAGCTCATGGGAAGCTCACCCACCACTTTTGTCGGGGGCACCTGGAACAGCCATGGCCAACCTGCCCAACCTCTGGCTGGCAAAGCCAGGCTGGTGGCTTGCTGAGAGGATGAAGGAGGTGAGCTGCCCTCTCAGAGCTCATCGAGAAGCAGATGCACACAGCCCGACTTAGGCTGGTGTTGCGCGGCTTTCTTGGCAGCAGACTGCTGTTGACACTCACCAGTGATTAAAAACAAAAGCGTCCTTCGGACTAGACATCCGAAGAGTTACTTGGGCAACTGGAATGGCTGTGAGAGGGACGACTTTCCACAGAGAGTGTGCAAGGAAATTAAGTCCAAGGCGTTATCCTCTCTGTCAGGGGTGTGTGTGTAGATGTTTGCTCACAAGTCTGAAGACTGTGGTGGAAGGTAGACCTCTTTGGGTTTCTCTGAATGGTGTTGGAAGCAAAGGGCTGAAACATCAGTCTGATACCATGAGATTACTGTGGAGAAATTCAGATGATCTTGCCTTTTTATTAGCATCTGGCACAAGCTACACAGCATATGAGCTGGTAGGAAGCGTGGATGTCAACTCTCCCGGCATCTGCGAAGAAAGGAATGTATGAAGTTGAATGGCCTGTGAGTTTGAGTGCCATGAAGAACACCTTTTGATGGAAAGTGATGAGTACAGAGGCTCTTCAGAATAGGTTTCATAGCCACATGGAAGTAACTAGCTGGAAATGCAGGTGTGAGAGGCACACTGCCTGTGAGATGAATTTAGGAAGAGCCTGAGGGTAGGCTGGAGGACAAGAACAGAAATCAAATAGTCCTGTCAAGTTGAAAGTACAGTTGAAAACTGACTTTATTCAATAGGTTCAGATACCTATTGAACAAGCAGGTGTAATAAAACACTCAACTAAGAAGGGGAAACAAATAAGATTGGTAGGGCTTTCATGGAGAGAAAAAAAAATATTAGAGGAGATAGCAGGTTGAGCATGCTTCAGTGGTGGAATGCTATTCTGAAAACAGTCTGCAAAATGAAAGAAATTGTGCAGGACTATTCCTTCAGCATTGCTGTGGCATGTCTGATCTTTGGGCACTGCAGTTCAAGGCAGGCATGTTAAGTGCTGTGTCTGGAAAATGCTAAATATCTTCTGCAAGAAATACCAGGCGATTAAGCAGTGGAAGAGAGGACAGTTATGTCCTTTTTGAACACTTGTAACGAGCTTCTCCCATGTCAGCCTTCAGAGGAAGGAAACGATTTGTTCCTTGTCTGCAGTAGATAAGAAAGTAGTCATAGGTTTAAATTTCAGTGAGAAAGTTTCAGGCTAGGTGTCAGGGAGAGCAAAGCACACGGAGATCGCCTGGAGCAAGCAATGGAGCTTCCACCGTTGGCGTCAGTAAGGACAGGTTAGACAAACTTCTGTCAGGGTGATGGGAGTGTAAACAGTCCGTCCTTGGTGGACAAGCTGGACTAGACTTCGGTTAGGCTGTCTTTCAGGAAACACGGGGCTGTCCTTCCAGCTGGCTGCAGGCATAGTCCTTCACGAGCAATCTCAGCCTTGTTAGCGGCCATTCCCCTATGTTTCCAAGACAGACTTACAGGCTTTTCTTTTTCTTTTTTTTTTTTTTTTTAAATTAAGAAGGCTTTCTTTTAGGAAGAGGACATAATCCATTTTTTCCTTCATTGATTCCTCCTGTTAATTGCCTGAGCAAGTGCCCTGTAAACTCGAGTCTTATTTTATTCCACTTTATATTTAAATGACTTGGCAGATTTTGTTGCATCTACCTGTGTTCTTTCAACAGGAGGAAGGAGGGCTAATTACGTTACTTCAAGAGCAACATACAGAAATCTAACCTATAATTCAGCCTGCCTCCAGAGTACTAATCAGAGTGGAAGAGAAAATAATCTGAAGATTAAAAAAATGAAATCTTCAGGGATAAACTAAGATGCTTTAACTATGTCCTGGGCTTGTCCTAGCTGCTGCGGGCTGGGTGTGTGTTGATCCTGCAGGTGTGTGTCTCAGCTGACCCTCCTTTACAGAATGACGGGGAAACTTTGGCATGAAGATGCTCTGATGTAAGATGTGAGGACTGGTGTGACATCAACTGTGTGATCACTTTGCCTGGTGGTCATCCTGGACACACCTTTCCTCATTCCCACTTGACTGGTCCCAGCCTTTGGTCCTGCAAAGCCTGGCCCATTTCAGCCTGACAGCTTCCAGCCATCCCTGGTGCCGCTGGCCGTGTGGCACCGCTCTGCCCAAGTACCTTGCTGAGACCTTCACATAATGGCCTTTTTTGGGTGCTTTGAGTTAGTTAAGGAACTATTGCAGTGCTACCAGAAGTCTGCTTGATTTTTAGACTCCTTGCTCGTTCTTTGCTTGAGACTACTGAGTTTGTTATGGTTGTCTGGCTTGAAGCTCGCACGTTGTTACTTCTCATGCGGAGATTGTGTTGCTTCTGCACCAAATGATGATTCGGGGCCATGCCCCTAATTATGATGCCATTAGTGCGTGCCACCATGAGGCTGCGAGTTGGATGTTGCCTGTTTGCATAGCAGTCAACGAGCCCTTTCTGCTAATAGCAGAGCTGGGCACCGCTTCACAGCGCGGAAGGAGGGTTTTCTCGTGATTTCTCTCTGTCTCCATCCCCACATTTCTCAGGTTTTGGTTAGCTCTAGGGGTCTTTCCAGTAGAAAGGACAGTAGATAAACCTGGCCAACTCATGTTAACTGCCTGCATCGTGTTCTGGAGTGGGGAAAAAAGAAAATAGTTACCTGATTAAAAGTGCTTGAACGGAGTGGGAAGCTGCACACGTATGTGACCTGGGTTAGGTAGGGTTTTCATGCCTTAGGGCTCCGTACGTGCATTTTGTAGGCTCTGTGTGCTTCTGCCTTCCCCTCCTTCTGACACCTCTGCGATTTCTTCTGTGTGTCCGCATCCCTCCTTTGCTGCCCCCTCCCTCACCACTGGTCCTGTGCCCCTCCACCCCTCCTGCGAGGGCCTCGCGGCCAGGCCAGGAGCTCCCACGGGAGCACAGCCCCTCTTTTCCTGGCTGCCCTGTTCTTTCGTCTCAGAGCAGCGAGTTTCCAGCGCTGGTGCTGCCAGGAGAGGTGAATGCATAGATAGGTGCTAGAGGTGTTGCTGGCTGCTCTCAGCTGCGTGTTGGATTTTCAGAAAACTCCAAAATTGTTTGACACTTAGCTGTGCAGATGGATGGAAGAGCTGAAGCCTTTGATAACATGTTTTTTGCTTTTTCTTATTTTCCAAAACCTGATTAGCGATACCTGATTTTTTTAGTTGGGACGTGATAGGTTGTTTTATTAATCGGGTAGAGTTCATAAACACAGAAGTGACATAAAACTGACTACTTATACAGAATACTGCAATACAGAAGGCTTTTTTCCCCCCACCCGTTATATTCCACTCAGGACTGCACTGCGGGACTGAATTGTCTGATTTCTATTGTCTCTGTGTACAGCAGCATCTAGGTGGGAATTTTTGGCTGTTTATTCTTGTGCCCGGTCTTTGGTGGCTTCTCTAAATTTTGTGCCTTTTTGGAGCGTAAATCCCCACTCCCCCCTTCCTTAAGTGGGAAATGTCTCAGTGTATTAACTGGGGGCCTTGGGAGAGAAATTCCTGATCCTTCTGCAAGGCAATTCTGCTGGAAGGGAAGCCAAGGGATTTCAAGAATGTTAATTAAACATGCACGTCTTCTGAAAGATCCAAAGTAATTGAGAGCAGAGAACAAAACGTTGGTTAATGGTGTCTCTGGGTCAGGCTCTGAGCCTTGGATGCCTGATGCTGCAAAGCTCGTCTCCAGAGACAGGGCAGGGAAAGCTGGCGCCTCTTTAGCGCTCTCACCGTAGAGATCCTACAGGAATGGGAAGGATTGGTATCTTTACACAGCTGCTTTTTTTGTCTTGGGGGTGGTGGTGGGGTATATCTCTGCCTAAAAATACATTTTTTAAAAAAAATCTGTTACGTTCGTGGTTCAGCTGCCTTTACTTCAGCTATAAAAGCTAAACATGCTTCATGTACGTGCTGCCTAAAATTATGGATCCCCGCTGTACCATGTCATTGTGTGGGGGTGGTTTGATCTGCTCTGCTGGCCCAGTCATTACCGCTCCCTCGGGAGTCCAGGGGGATGCTCCCGCGCTCCGGGGGTGGCCGAGCGGGTGCTGTGGCAGGTGACCCACCCAGGACCAGTGAGCAGAGACTGTGAAATTAGGATGACTTACAATAGCCGTTTTCTGTGCCAGTGCTTCAGGTGAGTGATTTATGGAGGCTCATGTGAATGTGCGAGTCTCTTGTAATTTCAGCAGTTAAGTTTTTCCAAAATAGATATTTTATAGTTTATGAGAAGGGTCGTTTGTGTGAAATTACCTGTCTTCTGTGTCTGCGAATGTTGTGGCTTCCTACATGTTGCTTCTGAAATGTTCTTAAATTCTGATTTTTCCCTACAGCTTTAATTACTGCCCATTAAAACTTCTGTGATTCGCACAGAATAGTAATGGAGATGGGCTGACTCGTTGAAAGGGCTTCAGAGATTATGGAAGGCATCAGGTCACTTCAGTCCATCGAATATAAACAAATCTAAAGATCAGAGTTATTTAAAAGTAGAGATGGAATAAACTTCTGAGAGTGTTAGAAGATGCTAAATGTTCAGACAAATAATTGTAATGGCTTTTTCCTGCACTGGGGTTAGAATGAGAATAAAAAGGGAAGGCACAAAGCACAGTGGTCTTTTCTTTCTGCAGAGCTCATGGGTATAAATAGCAGGTGGGAGCAAACTGCTGCAACCGAAGGTAGACCCTCATGGCCCAGGGTGCAAAGGTGCATGAGCTGGACTTTCTGTACTTGCAAAGCTTTACGATCACAATAAATTTAAACATTGCTTTTTTTTTTTTTAATTACTGTACACTGCCTAAAATCAAGTAGAGCGATTGTGTGATACCTTGCATGCCTAACATGTGCCTGTTACCGTCACGTGTCACAGGTGTGATCTTTGTCCCCTGCCACACGTGTTGGGCTGTCCAAAACTGCTGGGGTAGTGTTTAAAAAAAAAAAAACAAACTGTTAAAACAACCAAAGAAAAAAACCAAACAAGTGGGTAGTCATTTCTGATAGAAGAGGAGAAGAGGAAAGAGGAAAAAAAAAGCTTTAAAAAAATCACATGGACGAACTTGGCCCTACCTTCTGCCGAGAAATATTTTTTTAAATCCAGATTTCTTTTAGAACCTGAAAAATTATTATTCCCCCCAGGTTACTGGAATTAGAGAGTTTTATCCCATGAGGTTCTGAGTATAAAAGATTTACCTTAGGGATATGTCTGATCATTTTTGATCTAAAGCATATGAGCACATAATTCCTAATACATTGGAGATTGATGCTTAATTAAGGAATTAACGATGCCAGGAGAGAGCTTTCTTTGGGGTCATGTAAGTGTGACCAAATACAGTTTCAGGATCTCGGACAGAAGCATCAGAGTTGCTAATTGCACTGGGGGTGTTTTCTAAGTGGCGCATGAGGCTCGAGACACTTCGACTGATGGCTCTGTCACTCGGCCAGCCGTGGCACACTGCTGCGTCGCCTTAGAGGGATGCCAGTAACCGATCCGGGACATCTATTACTGGTACACGGGGGAACACTGCTGCTGCCCCAGTGTTTCAAAAATGTTGACTCATCTTTTCTGTTTAGTGATGTAAAATTCAATTTAAATAAGTTGTTGGTGTGTTTTTTGTGTGTGTTGGTTTTTTTTTTTTTCCCCTGTGATAGATGAATGGATGCAGCCTCTTTCCCTCTTGCTTTTGTTGTCTTTGTGCAGTTTGCCTCATCTCCATATGGAAAGCAGATTAAGGAACTGGGCCTTCTACTGGTTTTTACAATGGGTCACAGTTGCCTGTCTAGTCTCCTTAGATGATTTTTACATTTCTCACTAGCATGTAGGATGAGAATTAGTCTCTGGTAGATGAGCTACACAGTCAAATCCAAGCACAATTGTTTTCCACTTAGAAGAGTTTTGGAAGCTTATGTCAAAGCTATATCTTAACTTAGTGTATCTGTGCTTAAACTTTCATGATCCCTTCTCAGCTCTCACCTTTAGGAAGTTCCTTCTTCTCGTATTTACACAGCCAACTTGTGTATTTCATTTTTTGCTTTTTGGGGAAGTGGAGAGAGACTAGATTAGCTCCCTTGCTCCTGCCCCCAAATGAAAAAGCCTCTTCATACGTATCTCCTTTTACCTGAAGTGTTACAGGTGTTCATATAAAATGGGGTTCACTTGCATGTTGCTCCTGCTAACAGGGTGGGAGGCTTCTTAGTGGTGTGCTAGTCCCAAATGGCAGCAACAGCAAACCCCGCTTGCCACAAATGACCAAAGTCGTGGCCTTAATAATATATGCTGTTGTGTGGCTTCCCGGCTCCGGCAGGCTGGGTGCAGCCCAGGAGGGAGAAAATGAGTATGTTGGGTGGGGTACAGCTAATGAAATCCTCTTGCTGCCCAATCCAGACAGCAGTGAAACCTTTATCTTAACAAAATGAAGTCCTAAACAGTGTCACCTGATCCACTTTGCACTATGTCTGCTGGTAATTGTGTAAAGAGACAACCTGGTTGTTGGTACTTAAAGACACTGGAGTGAGAATTTGGTGGTGACGGGGGCAGCTCTTCTCTCTGCCTGTTCGCAGCCTTATTTTGCCCCGGATCCGCTCATGCAGCTGCGATCACTGAGCCAACTCGCACGTACGGGCTCACGCGTGGTTACAGCCGCGGCATCTCAGCATGGGACGATCCCAGGAGCATCCCGCCGTGGGGGAGTGCGGGTTGGGAAGTACACGGAAGAGCCCGGTGTTGAGGGCAGTGCAGGGGATGCTGTTGCCAGTGGCACCTGATGGCAAATTTCAGGGACTAGCAGGGTAAACTTTGCCTGCTATAATGAGGCAAGTTTTAAATGTTTCAGTAATTGTAGTTTACTTTTTTCCATCTCAAAACATATTTCCAGCAAAAGCAATGGTGACTCTCTTTATGTATAGATGTAGAAACTTCAAAATTAACGTGTCGGTACCTTTTCTTAAATATACTTGATTTTCCTGGAGGAAAGACTGGTCCAGTCTCATTAAAATCTTTATCAATGTGACTGCTACCCTTAATTAGTTTGAACAGGTTTCTTATCTGCAGGCAATGTAATCGAGCTATCACTATAGTCTTCATTTTATGATTAAAAATTGAATTTCATTTTTTGACTCTTGTTCCAAGTAATTATTTGGTATAAGGGCTGGGAATTGTAGCAATTAAGATATCTTAAATGTTTGATATAATTTGCTAATTCACTAAAACTTTCTAAAATCCTCTCATTTCCAGGCTTGCATGCAGAAGTATATTGTGAAGAACTACTTCTACTACTACTTGTTCAGGTTTTCAGCTGCTTTGGGCGAAGAGATTTTTTATATCACTTTCCTCCCGTTTATCTACTGGAACGTAGATCACTCTGTGTCTAGAAGAATGATAATTATTTGGTCTGTAAGTATTTCTATGACTTATTTAAATGTGAAGTTGTTAATTCTGTAGCTGTAGCAAATGAGTAAGTAATGAAAGAGTAAGAATAATAGTAACAATAATAAAGAGTAAGAATAACCTTGCAAACAAAAAAACCCCCCAACATTATTTATGTGTAATTCGCATGTTGAGGAAGCAGAGGCATTGGGACGCTGAGAGAGAAGGCGAGAGGCATTAGCTGGGGCAGGGTGACTGTTCATCTCTTACGTCTTGCACTGACTTATTTTTTTCAGCCTAGTAACTGTTTGAGCTGATTTTGATAGGGTTTGTGCAGAACAGTTGGGAAAACACTTCCTTGCCAGTGTACCATGGTATTTTAAGGATCCTTCTTTCTGATTTTAGGAAATCTTTCTCTTACCCCAATCTCTTCTACATAATCTGCTTGTATAAATCTAACAGGGAGGGGATTGTAGGCTGCAGCGGAATAGATAAGGTGCTTCTGCAGTCACTTGAAGGGGGGGGAAACCCCCAGATTCTCTCTTGAAGGCTAAGACTTAAAAGCATTGACTTTTGTTAACACCAGAGCGTTCTCAAATTAACTGGCTTCAGCATTGCTTCAGCCTTCACAAATGCGGTTTGGGGCATTCAGAATAATGTATTTCCATCCTGGCACTGCAAAGCAGTAGATAATCCTGCATTTCAGTCTGGGAATGGCTGTTGTTTTGTCACTGCCATTGCTCCTCTTGGTATCGATCAGATCTTTGCTGCCCAAATAAGACTGTTTTAGAACAAAGAAGGGAGGTGGGAAGCATCTCTGGCAGATGGCAGACCCTGGAGGCTTAGCTGTCAATCTACATTGATTTAAGAAATTGAAGCTTGGTAAAAACTTGGATGTGATATCTAGCTTTGCTTCTTTACGGTGAAGCTTCTCCTTGCCATAGTGAATTCTGGTTAATAATATTCTGTCCTTTGTCCAAATAATATGATGAGAAATAATAAAACCAGTTTGAATTGGGTCATACACTTCAAACGCACATGGTCTTGGGCAGAAGGCATCCATTGTTCTGTGCCAGTAACCCTAGTCAATACATTTTATACAGGGAACGTGAAAAATAACTTGCAGATGAAATTTAGAAGTAGGCGAACACTGTATAATTAGAGTTGGGTTTTGGCCAGGACTACACCTACTGCTTCTGGAAACATGCCACAGAAGATGATAATTCGTCGTCACTGCCTTCTGCGTTTGCGCGTTGCTCAAAGAGTTACTCTTTAGAGCTCCTCGTGTGCCTTTCTGCAGACTCGCCTGGCCTTTACCTTGCGAGGAGCTCATCTGAGTACTGGCCAGATCTAGGCTGGTTTAATTAGAGCATTCGAGCATGTGATATGATTATTACTGTTATTCTTTGACTTTGGGAGTCCTGGAGTTGCATTTAAAACAGGAGAGGCTGTTTTAAATACACAGACCTGTGACAATCTGTAGTTTTAAAAAAATTTTAATTACATGTAATTGTGAAATGGCCAAAAATGCCCGTGCAGGCTATGTGTGAGTGCTTTGGCAAGCTCACTGGGTGGGTTATTTGCCGGCGAGTGGGCTGGGGAGGGGAGTTGGCACTGGCGGTGCCGTAAGTGGTGCCGGGCTGTCCTGGACACCGCGGCGGAGAAAGGGAAGCAGTGCCGAGCCTGGGGCTTCAGTTTGTGCCACTGGAGACACAAACCTGCCAGTTTCTGCTGCAAGTTGGAAACGACAGAGTCGGGGTCCCAGGATGAATCCGGGGAGTTTCTTCCCTTAAAAATCCAAGCGGTATTAGTGCTGTTTACAAGGTCTTCCTGCCACCCTTCTGTCAGAGTTTATGCAGAGCCGGTCACCTGCATTTGAGAAAGATAAACTCAAACTGGAGCGGGGCCAGGGATGATTAGGGAACAGGATATTTCCTGAGCAGAGACTGAAAGCTTAGATAAGTCCCTAACAAAATGAAGTTGGAGAGAGAATGGGGCCGGCTGTAAACACCAGGGGAAGGAGGGAGCTGCACAGTCACAAGAAGACACGTGCATAAGGCAGTCGTAAATAAATTAAAGCCAAAGGTTGTGAAATAGCTCTAGAAGGGCGAAGGGCAGTAAGAAAAATTACAAAGAGTTTATTTCAGCAGCAGGAGAGGAGCAGATTTGGTGCCCTGGGGTGTCGTCTCCAGTCCCGGGTCCCCAAAACCGGCTGCTCGTGCTTTTCTATTTAGCTGGACGACTCTGGGAAGCGCTGGCTGCGGTCACATCCAGATGCTTCAAAAGCTTAACGCAGCACATTGCGCTTCCGAGGTGCCTTTCCGCTGAGGATTCACAGTATATATGTAGGCTTTCCCTTCCTCTTTACGGATAGACAAGGGAAATAAGTGCCTGAAAGCTCTGAGCGAGATGCTGGGTCAGTGCTGAAGGTACCCACCCGGGTGTCTTTGCTTCCCTTCTCCAGCAATTTGAAGTAAACGCTCTTGAATCTGCACAGACAAGGCTTTGATGCCTGTGACTCTTGCTACTTCCATCAGGAAGTGCAGAGATGAAAAATAACTTTACATGAACCAGCCCCGGGATGTACTTCAAATTTACTGCACATCTCGGCTCGGGAGGTGAAAGCTCAGGTTGATTTTTTTTTTTTTTTTTTTTAATCTCTGCACCCCTTCAGGGTTGAAAGCTTTATTTTGGTGTGGAATTTCAGAACTAAGGTAGAGACCTGGAAAAAAATACTTACGGTTTCTGCTTGCCATTCAGGATGCTTGGATTTTTTTTTTTCTGGTTATTTTTTTCAGGGTCCTTGGACATAAAATGTATCCACACCTCTTTTGAGCCTATAGAACTTTAATTTATACAATATAAATAAGAGCTGGCCAGCATGGATTCTGTTGGGGCAGGTGTGGAAGCTGTCGGCGTATGGCAGGCATAAGCTGCTGGCTCGGGTGAAGGCAGCATCTGGGAAGGAAGGCAGAGTTGGGGTGGCTGGTGGTGCCAGGCGGGCACCCGCTGGGCTCCTCAAGCTGTGCTGGGCACGGATGTCTTCAGCAAGTCTATAAAGGCCCTGGGTTTGAATCCACAGCAATTTAGTTTCCCGTCTTGCTTTTCAGAGGATCGGTTTTCCAAAGGCTGTGTTGGCATTTAGTTACGTGGGAATGATGAGCCCTGAACTCGGGCGCTCAGGGTAATCAGGGACTTAATAACCAGCAGGAATTTACCTGCAGTCAAGATGCCACTGCCATTACTGGGCGGTGGTGGAGCTCCTGGGTGCTGCTTTGAGAACTCCCTTTGCAGCAAACATCAGGTTTAGTGATTCATGTGTGTGTGAATTTTTGGGCTTTTGCAACATTCCACCAAAATGTTTTCAGGCTTTTGCAACATTCCACCAAATCAAACTCAGAGCGGCTGATAAACAGTCACCCGAAAGTCAAACTCTTTAAAGTGCCATATATTACACTGCATAAGAACATGGAAGACTGTGTTCAGGCATGTAAGTAACTACAGAATGTCAGAATACCAAAATAAATGGTCTGTAAAAGAAAATGCTATGTGCAAGATGATAAAGGTTTGATTGAAAGAGAATTTTGTCTGTGCTGGTGGCTGTATTCTACCCTTGAAGAAAAAGTGCCAGTGAGGCTTTCATAGCTGAGACCAGCTGGGGATAATTTAAGGTGAAGTTTAAACTGGAAACCTTTTGTATTTCACTAGAACTACTAGATGTAAGAGTTTCCCAGTTTTAGGTGTTAGATGACAAACCAGGTCAATGTGACAGTAGTTTTTCCTGCTACCAGGAAATGGGGCCAAATTTCTTAATTTGCGTTCTTATTTAAACCCATAGTAAGATAATCAAGTACCTTATAGTTTGTGTCCAAAGGCTTCTTTTAAAGACAGAGTGAACGCCCTAGGATGTTGGTTGGTTATGCTTCTGGAGGCAGGAGGCTCTCTTGATCTTGCTCTGGTTTTGTGTCTCTGAAGCCTGACTTGCGAAGAGCCAAAACCCTTGCTCCCATACATATATGCATTTTTAAGAAGCTGTCTGTACTGTCCCTTCCCTCCTCCTGTCCCCTGCTGCCCTCTGCCATGACATGCATGGTGTGCCACCACTTGCTGCTGAGCACGGCACTGCTTGTGTTGTGCTGGAGACCTTCCTCGTAGGTGTGCTGCTCTCCTTGTGGCTGGGACAACGCAAGTGTTGGAGCGTCCCACCAGCTCAATGCAACCTTGAACGTCCCATTGCACCTGACCAACTGCTTGGCAAATGTTGTGCAAAGTTCCTGCGCAGCTAGGACAAGATTGATGTGTTTTCTGGAAAACAATGACCATGTTGGAGGTGGCAGATCCTTGGGCTCCCCTAGCCAGCCACCCTCTCCTGTAAGGTGCAGGTACCTGGTGGAGGTGCCCAGCCTCCCGGTTGTTGTTGGCATCTCTGCATGTGGGTGGCATCCAGGGGGCTCAGGGAGGGGATGGGGGAGCAGGATGTGATCAGAAGGTGGCGTAGGGCCCCCCGGGCTGGGGGTGCCCGGGGCTCTGTGAGGCTTCCTCCCCCTGGGCTGCCAGCAGGGCAAAACGCCAGCAGTGCTGCTCAGTGCCTTTCGCGGTTATTTCCCTGAAGCCAAACCCTACTTCTCGGCATTGACTTGAGGGTAGGAGGAGGATCTCCAGAAGAACATACTCTCCCTCGCTCTGCTCCTCTTTCACCGTGAGCCAAGTGCTGCTCGAGGGACGCAGTCGCAGCTATTATCCACTGCAGTTCATCTGTTCACTTCAGCCTTAGCTGGGGGATGCTGAGAGCAGACGCTGCGAACAGTGCGGACTGGATGCCTGCTTTAATTTCTGCATGGTGAATCAAAGTCACGCCTGCCTTGACAACCACAAAAAATAGCTGGCACTTTCAGGATACAGTCTTTGCTTCTGCTTGACTAATCTCCTGCAAATGCCAGTTTATTAATAGTGCATCCTTATTGTTTTCCCCCTCTTTCCAGTGTTCCCGATGTGCTCTGTCACTCCTATCAGCATACAGAGGCTATGACAAAAACAAAAGCAACGTCACTTTCCAACTGTAAATTTTCTTTCTCGGAAGATGTCAAATGCTATTGCAGGGCAGGGTTTGTACGGCCAGCTTATAGAATTTCTCTTTTGGAGCCAAAATGGCAGATTCAGATTCAGGCGCTGCCACGGTGTGAGCCTCAGGGAAGAAGCCGCCGAGGCTATTTGACCCCATGTCTTCTCTAGAATTTCATCTTGTCCTTTTAATAGATCAATAGCTCAGACGGGAGAGCTGCAAAATCAGAAGTTGAAAATAAATATGTTCTGGTTAACCTTCGTTAGCTGCAATATTACAGAGTGCCAAAAGGATTGCTCCTCCTGACCTTTGTGCACCTCTAGGAGGGTGGGATGTGTGTGTCCCCGCGCAGGGGTTGGGGCAGAGGAGGGATGGCTGGTGTACAAGGAGGACGTGCCACGCAGCACACCTGCATCACAACACCCCTTTCCTAAAACCTGCCAGGCTCGGGGTCTGGGCGGCTGCCGTGTAGATGTTCCAAAGGGGAAACAGTGTCTTGAGGTACCAGTTCCGTGCCGCTGCATACGGAGCTGGCTCGGCTGTGTTTGTCTATGTGCCTTTTGTCCATGCCTAAGGTCCCGTCCAGCCCAAACCACTCGATGATTCTGTGTCTGCAGCGCTAAATACGGGCGGCTCTCTTGCTTCCTCACACACAGCCATTGCAGGAGTGGTGAGGGAAAACCACTGAACGTGCCAGGCAACACCTGCAGGTGAGCAGAACCACTTCTTAAATTGTTGAAGTGATGCCAGAATTATGCAAATGTCAAGGAGCCAGGTCACTCTCTGGGTTTCTGATGCCCACGGGGAGGGGAGCAGCCCCTCACCCCAGAGGGAGCCCCCGCGGCTGTTGGGACAATAGTGCTGGCACCTGGGCTCATGCGGATGCCAATGCCTTGAGCCTGGTTCGTCATTGCTCGCTAAAGTGAGACCTGTTAAAACACAAAGATTCATCTTGTTTACCCCAGTGCAAAGCCCCAGGTGAGGATGCAATTTTGGAGATGGACCATAAGTATGACTCAGAGGAAACCCTCAGAAAAAGGCTGTTGTGCTGCTATAGCAACCGCTAATTGCATTCATGTAGTAAAATGTAATGCTGTTGACCCATAGTGGCAATAAAGCTTTTTGCCTTTCCTTCACCCGCTGCCTTGGCTGTAAAGGGTTGCTGCTCCCCTGCCGCAGCCCAGGCTGCCCCAGCAGTACCGGCAGGCACCGGGGTTTGAGGAAAGTCTTGTTTTTAAGTTGCTTACGTAAGTCCAGAAAAACCCTTTGAGAGGGAAACAAGTGTGTACAGCAAATAAGTCCTCACCGGAGTAATTTTTAAATGCTTCTTGCATTTGTTGTAAGGGTTTAATCCTGAAGGCTTCAGAGTCACCTGCACAGCACTGGAAATTCAGAAAATCCCAAACTGAGTAATGGTGGTGCGGGCTGGGTGTTAGGAAAACAACCTTGCGTGCATGCCGGGGTTCCTGCCTTGTCCCACTTGTTCATCCTGCGCGGTGGCAAACACAGGACCCCCGGGGGGGACGGCAGCTTGGGTGCAGCCGGTGCCGCATGGCGTTCCCGGCGCGAGCGCAGCGTGCCCGGCTGATGCGGCAGCACCTGGCAGTGCAGGAACGGTGGAGGCTGGTTCAACACTGACCGGGCCGGGGTAGCCGTACCCTAGATTTTGAGCATGCATCGGTGAGCCGGGCTGCGTGCTGCGGCACCGTGGAGCGGGGCAAGACGCGGGTGATACGTTCTCATTCAGTGCGGCGTGGGAACACTGGGGAGGAAAAGCCTCCCTCTCCTAGCCCTGGCTCCCTGCCGCCTGGGAACGCAGCTGGCATTTGGGTTTGGCTGCCTGAACGAAGCTCCCGGTTTGTGTTTCACCGAGGCAGAGCAGTGGCAGGGGATGCAGGAGCTCCCGGGGCAGGGGCGAGTGGCGGGGGACAGCCCTGTGGCTGTGAGCCACTTCCCGGTGGCTTCAGAAGAAGGGGCTGGGGGGGAAGAGTTTGCATTTCCCACATCTCCAGCTGGTGCTGCTGTGTCACTGTTGGGTGATGTGCACACCTCGATAGAGAAGGGAAAGCGGCGTTTCCCTGCGTTACGCGTGTGTGGCTGTTGCTAAGGCCCCCTCCACCACACCTCTGCTCCCGTGCCATGGTCCATCCACCTTGCTTTTGCCATCATTTCTTCAGTAAGGACTCGCATCGTGGCATCGGTCACAACCGTAGCTTGTAGGACTTGCAAATACAGGGGTAGAGCAGAGTCACTTTGCCTCCCCTAATAAGGTGCTCCCTTGGGAAACCGGTGAGGGTCTGGGGGTGAGGGCTCCCCATATGGATCTGTCTGGTGCCCAAGAGCGTCGCTTCGTTTCTGCCCAGGTTTGGGCCCCACTTTTGTCTGTCCAGCGGCCTGGGAAGTCTGCGGTGCCTACACGTGGTGCTTTTCCCTTTCCCATCCGGGAACCCGAGCTCCCCCTTTCCCTCCCTGCCACCCCAAGCAGCCCCCCTTGTTTGCCAGCCCATCTTTGTATTTTGGGTGCGAAACGGTTCAGTTTAATTTTGGAAAGTTTGAACAGTCTGAGGTATGCGGTAGGTAGGTAGAGCTGCTGCTGTCAGCTTTCAGGGGGAAGGGAATTTGCCGTGCTCATCCCATCAACTTTTGTGAAGTCTCAACGAAATTCCTGTGCGCTTCTGTGTAGTTATCTTCTCCAGCTAATTGTGTCCTACGCAATCCATTAAGGCTTTGACTTTGTTGCTTCAGTAATAAAAAAGTCTCTGGGTTCAGACATATTCCCCATGCAGAGACGGAGGTACTTATTAATGTGCAAAATAAAATTATTTATGCTGAAGATGCCTGCGAGCCTTTTTCCACCAGAACTGCAGAAAGTTTGGTTGATCTGCGTCACTCAGAGTGGAAGAGAGCCTGTACTAGAAATAAACACAGAAGAATAGCATCGAGAGCCATACTATAGCACTCTAGGTAGGCAAAAAATGTCAGTAACATAGGGAAGAAGGAAGCAGAACAATAAAGCGTGAAGAAATGATTTGCTTCAAGGTTTCTCTTCTTTGCCATGCCTACACGATTGCAAACAGTGTTTGCTCGCTCAGTGTTCAAGGGTCTGTTTGCTTTTCTCTCCAACGTTCAGCTTGGGGCCTTGAGACCCATGAGGTGGAAAAGTCCAGGAGCACGTAAAGACTTTTGGAATGGGTTTTATTTAAATCTTAGAAGAGTCTGATTTGAGCCTAGCCCCTCCCCCTTTCTCCCTAAATCTCCCCAGCCCTTGTGAATAAAGGGGAGTTGGGTGAAACCCAGGGTCTCACCCTTCTTTAGAGGTGGAAATGCAAAAACTTGCTGCCTATAAGTGGCTACTGGGTGGCACACGCCCTGGTCGAGCCTTAACCCTGTTTGTTGGAAGCCATTGCAAATGTGCTCTTTGGTTTACCCAGGGCAGGCTGGAAATCACAGCAAAGTCACCCGGTCCCGTGATCTTGGCTTTGCCACCTGAGCAATCCCAAGTTGCCCGCTGGTGTGGACTTGGGGTAATTTCTGCCCATGCTACACTTATTTCGAGGGCCATCAAAGGTTTTTAACGTTGTGCAAATAGGTGATTCAAGTCAAGCGTAGGTGAGGCTTAACTCAACGTTGATCTGTAGCCTGGCTCCCATGCTCATCTCTCCATCTCGCTTCTCCTCCTTTCTGGTGCTTCAGTGCTTTCAGTTTGCAATGTTTATTACAGGAGTTTTCTCATCTCCTAGGTTGGAAAAAGCTGATAACAGGCCGAAACTTTCAGACTGCTGGCTTTCTTTCCTGGGACTGTTAGAGAGTATATCTAAAATGACAGAGAAATAAGGTCAGGAAATAATGAAATGTGGCTTGAGAGAAAATATGCCACTTAACCGAGGCAGATACCGACCATGCTTGGAAGATGAGAGCCGCGGTAGAGTGCAATTCAGATATATCCTGCAATTAAATATAATGCAGTACGTGTGTTTCTGCACAACGCTTGTCAGGTAGTGACCGCATCCACAGTGGCCTCCTACTTGGGTGGGTTTTTTTGGGTTGTTTCTTTTTTTTTCCCCACTGTTTGCGGCAGAGCTCTGGGAGTTCGTGCCTGGTACGCTCGCAGGGGTACTGCCCTTGGTGGCCGGCCGTGCGGTGGTCCCCAAGGGGACTGGCTGATGCTCGGGGCTGGGGTGGGATGCGCAGCTCCCAGCTCTGCTCTGCTCCGCCTGCCCCGCTCCGTGCTGCAGGGCCGTCTCCCCCGGGAGAGCGACGCTCTGCCCGCCGCAGGCAGATCCGGCAGGAGCTCCGGGCCGTTTGCTTTGCCGTGCTGGGAGCCGAAAAGCCCACACAGAGCCTGGGCAGTGGCGTGTTCCTCCAGCTTCTCGCCAGCAGCACGTGGGGAGGCAGGCGAAGCAGAGCAACACCTTTGCTGGGCGGCTTTTAGCAATGGCGCGCTCGTCATCTTTCGCCTTCTTGGGGAAGCCCAGCAGTTGGGCTGACGGAGGATGTTTTACTGCACCCACAACGGCTGCTTCTGCCAAATAACCCGGGACATTGCATGTAAAACCATGTGCACAGCACCCAGATAAGCTAAAGGCAAAGGTTGGTGCTTTGGAGGGCAGCGTTTTGCCTGCCGTATTCTGGACTCCCCTTCCTATTTTATGGAGATTGTCTTACCTCTCTCTCATCACTGCATGTCCCTATACAATATGTGTTTTTAAAAGCAGAAGGGTCAGAATTTAATCTGGAATGCCAGGAAGGAAGGTGTTGTGAGGATGCCTGGTATTTTTGCTTGCCCATACCACCTCCAGCATGCAGCCTGTTTTTCACCATCAGAGGAGTCCTAGCATAGCCTTCATTTCAGAGATGACTCATTTCCCTTTCTGTAATACTCTTACGTACTAGTGCTAATAATACTTCTGCAAGTGGAAGTCATTATTATAGAGGACTGCTGATAAACTGGCTCATCCTACCTTGCCTCTCAGATGGTATCACAAATGGTAGCCTCAATGTTTTATGTTCTGTCGGAGAGAGTAATTTTGCTTTCAACCCTGGAATTTAATTAACTTCCAAAGATGTGCCTGCGTCCATTTGGAAACCAGGGGCATTAACCGAATAAACCCACGCGGTGGTTTCTTTAAGACACTTGTTCCTTGAGCCTTTGTTTACCGTGAGCAGTTGGGGAGGGTATTTGCTGCCTGCCCTGTGCCCCATATATCAGGGTGAAGCAGGAGCAGCCAGGCGTGCCACAGGTGGTGCCGATAATAAGGCGGCGATGTGATTCATCTGAGGAGGGATAAAGGATGCAAAGGCACCGGCAGTCACTTTTCCAGGCTCTGGTGCTGGCTGAAAGCCCAGCGCTCTCCGCGGCATGCCCTTTGCTGCAGAGAGGGGGATGAAGGAACGTGACGTTTTGGCTTTTTCCTGGTTCTGATTTGCGAATCCTGAATCCTGATGTCTTTCTTTTGTTGTGAACCCGTTTTTTTTAAGTGTCTGGTGGGAGAGAGAGGGATGCAATGTGGCTAGTGACGACGGTGGCAGCAGATGATCGTGTTGCTGTTCTGGCATATGGCTAACACCGGCATGGGAAGGATGTTATTTTAAGACCCCTTCTTCGCTAGCGGAAGCGTGAGCAGCAGAACAGTGAGCCGTCTGGCACAGCAACTGAGCTCTTGTGGCAGACGTCAGTTAACCTGAATTTTGCATTTAAAAAAAAAAAAAAAAAGAAGAAAAAAAGAAAAGAGGTTTGCTTTGTTTGTAGAGGTTGCTTTGCATACCTCTGGCTGCACCATCCAAAGGGAGGAGGGTGGCAACAGAAAGCAAATGCATCCTCCAGGGACAGCCTGGGAGATTTTTTGTTTGCTGTGGATGTGGAGAGCCCGTTGCTTTGGGAAGAGGGTGTTGAGGAGCAGAGGATGTCGGCACAGCGGGTGCCCTGCGTGGGCTACACCTCTCGGGGGTGCTGGCCAGCTTGGCCTCTTGCCTCTGCTTCCCATTGCTACTGCTTGCAGCCACCCGAGAATGCCATGTTTTCCCCTCAAATCACTGCGTTGCAGTGCTTGGTGGCTAATTAATGGAGCCCTTGCCTAAACCTCTGGTGTCCCAGGCAGGGCACACAAGCCCTGTGGTGTTGGGGAGTTAGGCGGGAGAACTGGTACTTGGTGCTGCTCGTCCAGTTTTCTCTCTGCTGCCTCCCCGAGGATGCCAAGGCTGTTATTTAATAACCGCACCGGCGCGGCATCCCCGTGGGGTTCCTGCAGCACCTCGTGCCGTGGGTGGAGTGGGAGCTGCGGGGAACGGGAGAGCTGGCGCTGCCCTCGGAGAGCCACGGCGGCCTGGAGCCGGGAGGGATGCGGCTGGGCAGGGTGGGGATTTGAAGGCGGTGGTGGAAAAATGTCTCTTATAGCTCTTTGCTGTGCAGGAGAGGGGTTGTAAGGGGTAGGGAGGAAACTTAAACTTCTTCGGTGTGGGGTGGGAGCCAGTTGTCCGTCTCGCGCCATCCTGTATTGATGCATCTTGTCAGTGAACCCTCCTTTTGGTGCCACTTCTGATCAGGTTACAACATGGCGCGGTAAAAGCACTGCTTCCTTTGCTGACCGGGATAATGGAAACCCCTTTAATAATTCAGGGAAGAGATTCTGCACTTCGGGTGGTGGATTTTGCAGGACAAAGGGCAGAAATAGAGGTAGTTCTTGGGTGGGCTGAGTGGGGATTGCCCACGCTGACTGACAGCCCTGTGGCCTTTCCTCTCCCCAGATAGTGATGTACATAGGCCAGGTCTCCAAGGACATCCTGAAGTGGCCTCGGCCCCTCTCGCCACCTGTCGTCAAGCTGGAAATGAGGACGGATGCGGAGTACGGGATGCCTTCCACCCACGCCATGGCAGCCACTGCCATCTCCTTCTCCTTCCTCATTGCAACCATGAACCAGTACAAGGTAGGGGGTACAAAAAGGGAAAAAATAAAAGGAAAAAAAAAAAAAAGAAAAGCACGCATCTGCTTCCAGCAAGCTACAGGAAACTAGCAAATCCAGAGGTGTTGCTCCTTCCAGAAGAGCTCTTTATTTCTTTTCACAGAGGTGTATTTGATGTTGCCCGTCGCTGGCCAATAATAGGCACAAGAAGAAATTTAGTGGAAATTTCCGTTCCCCAGCAGGAGCCTGGCTCAGAGCCGCGGGCGGGCTGTGCTGCGCTGCCGTGGTTTGGTGGGCTCGCTGTGTTTTTGCACGGCGGGTGGGTGAGCCTGGGGGGAGCAGCGTTGCTGCTGTGGGAGATGCCCGGCGGCGGCGTTTTTGTGCTCGCCTTGTGCCCACCAAGCCAACACTGCCCACAGGGAAACACCAGCTCCCAGGGACACCAAAGGAGCTCTGTGTCACCTGGTTTTTGTATGATGCAGGAAAAGCATCCTTGGAAATGCCCTGGCTCTAGCCTGTGTCGGACTAATAGCATACAACATGATCCGAGAGCCTTTTTGTCAGAGAAGTGACAGCACTTTCACTGCACTGGAGCTGCAGGCTGCTTGGGGAGATCTCATAATTCTTTTCCCCAAACCTTCAGCCTTTTACCTTTCTAAAAGTTTTGTTTCCCGGAAACTCATTTTTCTGCGATGATGATTTTTGTTTCACTGTATGAATCCAAACACGTGTTTCCTGTACTCTAGCAATAATAACTTCCTGGCTGCGTTGCATTTAAGCGTGTTTCTTAGCCTCCTCAAGTGTATTTTGAAGATAAACCCATGTAACCAAGAGGGGTCGCAGTACAGCCAGGGGGCTCTCACTGTCACAGTGTCCCTGGGTGTCCTCCCCACGCTGCCGGCATGCATGCAGGGGCAGAAGGTGGCCACCCGTGTGATGAACGGTGCTGTGTCCTGGGGCTGCAACTCACGGAAACGGAGATCTCTGAATTACACCCAGGTCTCCCAGTTAATTTCACTTCCAGGCTCATCCGGTCCCTGCCGTGAAGCAGCGGGCTGTGCTCCTGCCCGCAGCGCAGGGGTGAGCGAGCAGGTCGGTGGTGCCCAAAGGTGGAGCAGGGCCAGGCTCCTGCTGCTCCCTCATAATTGTACAGTAACTGGTCAGAGCAGCTTGTCTCCAGTTTGGGGACAGGGAAGAGGAGCCATGGGATGGGATATTTGTCAACCCTGGAAGGCCGGATCCATCCCATGTGTCAGATCTACCAAAAAGATCTGATCAGCAGCACTTACTCGTCCTTCTCGATAGACAAGCTACCAGTGGGACACGCAGCTCTTCACGGGCTGTCTCATACTTCTTGGAAACAGCCATGAAACAATAAAGCTGCTGTAAAATAATTAAATGATTTAATTGCCTCTATTAAGAAGGAAAAATCTCCCAGTACATTATGCTGCTATCTTCTGAAGCTGCCCTAGTCATCAATTACCGATCTGGACTAGTTCCCAGGCTGCCTGCTGAGGGGGGAATAAAGTGGGCGTAAATCCTCTGAAGGCTTAGAGAAGTGAGGAAAAAACAGTGTTTTATGAACTGGGAGTGACATCTGCAGCTGGGTCCGAGCTCTCTATTTTGGGGGCTGGAGTACGCCAGGGAAAAAGGGTCAGAAGCGAGTTGTTACGCTTCACATTTCCACAGCAGCGTTTTTGCGCTGGTCAGTCATCAGCCTCTCGGCAGTAGATGGAGTCTTTGTGTCAAATGGGGTGAATTAATTTCATTTATTTATATTTTGGGTTGGTTTACTTTTTTCAGAAAAATGTTCTTTACGGACTGAAAGGAGCCCGCCAGCCCCCTCGGCTTCAGGATTTGAATGAGTGGATTAAGGGCTAACATGTTAAGCTTATTCTTTACCAAGTGCGTGGGGTTTTTTTCCTTTTTTAATGTTGATTTATTTCAATGCTTCTTTCCATGTTCACAGGCAACTCAGAGAGGGAATTAACCAAAACCAACTTCATAAGAAGACGATTAAACCTTAAGTGTCACAGAGAAGAGCGGTCCTGACTGCTCTAATAGCTGGACTGCGGTTTCAGCCCAGACATTGATTTTCCCCTCCCAGCCCGCTGCTCGAGGACTATTGATCCCACTTCTGGTCAGGCTCTGTGGCTCTCGCGTTCCCCTTGGGTGATCTGAGGACGCAGTTCAGCCGCTGGCATCGCTTGTACGATGTGCTGTGCCTTTTTTCCTTAAGGTCTTTAGCACTAACATGGATTTTACAGGTGGACGTTGCAGGGAAAAACTCTGCAAATACCGTTGCCCAGGTTTCCCCACGCTAAGACTAGACCCCCACAAAAGTGGGCACCACAGATAAGGAGACGAGCTTCCGGCAGGTAGCCGGTGTGACATCTTGTCTCAGGTCACATTAATCTCTTTGGGAAAATACAGCTCAGGAGCGGCTCCCCACCGCGAGATCCTTACCTCAGCCTGGCTGCTTGGATGTTTTATTGCAGATTTATACCAATGCTAAAGTGGATAACGGTGTAATGTGTGTAACTCTTTTTTTTTTTTCCCCCCCTTTTCACAGTATCCGTTTGAACTAGGTCTGGTAGCAGCGTTTGTGTTCTCGACGCTGGTGTGTCTCAGCAGGCTCTACACGGGGATGCACACGGTCCTGGTAAGGATGCCCCGCGCCGGTCGTGCCTCCAGCTGTGCTTACCGAGGGCCATTCCCATCTCCCTTTCTTCAAGCGACGCATGTCCTGCCTCGGCTGTGCCGCTGCCGGGATATAGGAGTAATACCACTAAATTTGGGGCTGTACATTCAAAGGCAGCTGTGAGGAAACCCCCAGGCTATTGCTATTTGTGTCTGCAGGGGAATTATTTATACCATTAGGGAAGCAGCGGTGCGCGTGGGTTGAGGAGCCGGGTGAAGTCGGTGTGGCATCTGAATTGTAGTTCTTTATTTTGAAATTTTAATTGGGAGGAATGCACTTGGGCAACGGACGCTGCTCCTTAGCTAAGCCTTTTGTGCAATAGTATCACTGTTGTCAGCGAGAAATATTCTGGGCTGGTTTAGCCTGGGAGTGTCGGGGAAGGAATAGCAGGTTGGTGAGTCATGCCGCAGCGACCAGCGGAGAGAGGAGGAGAGGGTAAAACGTGACAAGTGAGCTGCCCTTGGGGGACTCGCGTTACCGTACGGGGACATGGCACTTAAAAAAATATTATGACAAACGCCTTGTTTTCAGCTGGTAGGAAATTCATTCTTAAAGGATTGAGATACACAAATACTTTGTCCAAAAATAATCATAAAATATCGGTGACTTGATATGACAGGCTTGTTGGGCACAGTTGTCTGGAGGTGTCAGCCCTGCTTTAGGAACAGATTTCAGCATGACTTTGATTAGGCAGTAGCTGGTTCCTTCCTGACGGGAGGAAATGTTATTGATTTGTTACGTGTAGAGGTCAGAGGGGTGGTCCAGCTTCCCAAGTATGGATAAAAACTCCTGCCTGTTTCCGCCCCCCAGGAATTTGATACGCATTGTTGGTTGGTTGCAGATGCATAAATAACTGCATTTTTTTACTAAGTAATAATTATTTTTGTTATAATAAGGAGGCTTGATGTATGTAAGGAAGGGAGCCCCTATGGGATTAAGATTATCTATAAAATATAGCTTGACCTTCTCTTCCAGGCCTGGTGGATCAAAACAATATCTTAAATGGAAGCTGGAGACACCCTTTCTTGGCTAGTGACCTTAAGTCAATCTGTAAAAATTCTTCACATACTTCCCATGCGGGTCCATCATAATGAAAGACCCGTCTAAATTTAGATGGATTTTAGGCTAAAGAATAAAAAGCCCTTTGTGCCTTTGACATGATAAAAAAGGGCTTTAAATTAAAAAGAAGCTCCTCAGCTGAACTGTGAGCAATGCTGCCTTTTGAAAGGGCAAATGCACTGTGGTGGGGTCTTCATCCCCTGCGTGCCACGGTGGGGACGGAGCTGGGGAAATGCCTGGTGATCACAGCTGCCCAAATGCAACCCCTCTCTCAGCGGTGCCATCCCTCCCACCTGCAGTGACAGCTTCTGGTGTCCCACCTGCAACGACAGGGTTCTTCTTGGAGAAGAAGTGCAGTTCAGAGCTGTTTCACGGTAGAATCATAGAATCATCTAGCTTGGAAGGCACCTTTAAGATCATCGAGTCCAACCATCAACCTAACACTGCCAAACCCACCGCTGAACCGTGTCCCTCAGCGCCCCATCTACCCACTTTTTAAACACTTTGCTGCACTTTGAGGGACGGCTCCCACCCTGAGCTGCCCGAGATGCTGCAGGGCTGAGGTGCAGCGGCTGCTCAGCGACGCCACCAGCCAAAACAGCCTCTGTCTAATGCATTCTTAACTGAGGTCTTAATAGAAAACGAATTCCAACAGGATATAATTATGTATTAAGCGATCATAATATTTTAGTAAAGCAAATGAATGGATAAGATCTATCCAGTGAATTAACGTAACTGGTTTTTTCCTGTGAGGGACCAGGGGTGGCAAGGTGGTTGCACCATGCTTTGCTACACCCGTAGCTGAAGCTCCGGTGCAGGGGCTTGTCTTCTGTAGCCTCAGCTCTACAAATCAGTCTGTATTTCAGCAACGCCGGCGTTGCTTTTTGGATCAGGAGCGGCCTCAAAAAGCACAGTCATGTCAGTAGAGGAGATGTTCCAATTAAAGACCTTCTGGAGATGCACCGAGCCTGTAGGAGAGCTGTCTGCATCATTGGAGCCGTGTCAGAATGAAAACTGGGATTAGGAAAAGGGAACGAATGCCTGCTGCCTGGGCTGTTACCAGGAGAGCGTCACTCAGCCAGAGAACTCAGCACTTGCACTGCTCAGAGATCATTTGATCACAACAGCCCACCTTCCCCACCATCACACGAGAATATCCTGTGTTTGTGGAGAAGCTGGGGAAATGCAGGGTTCTTCCTTTGGGCCTTAAATGATGGAGTCTGAGGAGCTGGCGAAGAGGGAATCTGGAGTTACCCAGAAAGGACAAAGCAAAAATTTGGACAGGTTTTGAAGCATTTGTAACATTTTAGAAGTTATTTTTAAGGAACAAAAAGCAATTCGAGACTCTAGGACTGGGGTTTGTTGTTGTTTGGGGTTCTTTTCCCCCAACGATTTTATATTAGAAAACATCCCTTTACTCCCCATCTTAAAACTTTGGCCCTATTTTTGACCCCCATCTGAGTGAGATTAACAAGTGTTTCTCTCTCACCGTTGCTGGAGCACGTCTGAGCCGTCTCCTATCTGAAATGACGAGCAGCGGTGTTTGTGTGAGTGCACGGTATTCCAAAAGGATGCCAGCAAGATCATTGCAAATTGCATTGGGAAGGACTTCATCAGCCCAGGGCAGCCCCCAGAGGAGGGGGGAGGCTTTTAGCCTTCTTTTAACCCTTCGGGGCCAGCAGGAGGAATTTCTTATCGCACAGAGCTGATGGGTTTGGCATTTGCTGATGGGTTTGGCATTTGCTGATGGGTTTGGCACTTGCTGTGGCGGCAGAACGGGGTGTCCTCCTGGCTGCAGCCCATGGCGGGGGCTTGGGGAGGCAGCCAGTCGCTCCAGAGCCACAGCCCCCCTCCTGACAGGCTCACTGGCACTGCAGCATCCCGCTCCGGCTGCCCCGAGTTAGAAGCAGTAACGCCCTGTGCTGGCCTGTGTAGGGGGTAGGATACAGGGAGAAGTCAAAAGGTCACTTTTTATGACCAAAAAGAAACCTGAAAATTGGTTCTGTAAACAAAGTAATTTTATTTCCCCCCCCCCGAGATATATAGATTCAGTGTTAACGCATTTATTGCTAATGACAGCCCCCTCAGGAGAGGGTGCTCTGTAGCCCCCATCCTGCTCCTTCGCTGTGCTGTACCTCGGGTTTTTTAACACCACCATGAATCCTGAAATTATCTTAAATATTTTAAAGCTGCGATAAACAAGCAGCATATTGGCGTCACTTCACACACTCTGGCAGTACAGTCCTCGTGGGATGAAACGGCGTAACCTTTGGGAGTGGAAAGCAGAGGTTTCTGTTGAGGAGAACGAGTAGCATCTCACGCGAAATGAAATCCTGAAGGGAATCCAGGCAGTAAGTGACCGTATGCAAGACAGAATAGGAAAAGTGTTATTTTTGCTTTGATTGGCAATATCAGGGAAGACGCTTGAGTGCCACCGTGTTTGGGGTGCTGGTTCGATGTTCCGGGGGCATTTTGTGAGTGTTTGCAGTTCCAACTGTAGTTTCGATGGGAAGAGCATAGAAGGGTCTTGCCGTCAGAAAGCCGGACCACACGCTTTTGCAATCCTAAAAAAAAATTAACTAGTCGTGCTCTAAGACCTTGTGAAACAAAAAAAACCCCAGCCCAGTGTGAGAAGGGCAGCTGGAGTGCCGGTACCCACGGACCGTGCTCCCTCGGCGATGGGTGGAAGGCATGTTGCAGCACCCCAGTCCTGCATCCCAGCCATCGCATCCAACAGGATGTTTACCTCCCTCATTTTCCTTTATGTGCCTGTAGCACAGGAAAACAACTTGAAGGGCTGGCAGCGTTAGAAACCCGATACAGGCCTGTTCTTTAGGTGGCAAAGCAAAATGATGGCTCTCTAGTTAAAATCGATAGGAGCGAGGAACCCGGGGAGATGCTGGTGGCTGTGGGGGAGGCAGGGGGGTGCTGTGTGGGAGTGGGGCCGAGCGGCGTGGCGGCAGGGGTGGGAGCTTTTTTGGGAGGGATGGAGCCTGTGGGGGACTAGTCTGTGCTGAGGGAGCTGGAGCATCCCAGCAGGGAAATGGGAGGTTTTAAGCTTTGCCAGTAGTGCTGCACCTTGAGCGAAATTCGTGCCTGCCCTCATTTAAAAATTCCTTTATAATTAGGGGTTTGGCGAGAAGCTAATCTGTTTACACAGGTAGAGAGGCAAGAATGTGCTTCCGGGGAGTGCTAAGAGCAGCTCTGCCGCTGGGAAGAGCTAAGGTCCGGCTCCTGGGTGTGCAGCAGGGAGAGTCCAGAAAAGCAGTTTTTCTCACAGAAATCAGAGCCATCCCTCCTCATCCCACCTTCTCCTTAGTTTAAAAGGCGAGCGGGGGAAATAATAAATTCTGCACTGCTAAATGTCTTTGTAAAGTGTTGGTTTTGAACTCATCCACCTCTCCTGGGTGTTCAGAAAATCAAACCTCCGCCCATGCGTACCAGAGCCAAAGGCAGTCACTACTGGCGGCCACGGCGGGGTACGTCCTGTACTCTCCAGCAGCTTCAAGTAAGGAGTCTCTGAAATAAGAACCCCATATATTGGTGGATGGGGAAAAAACCAGAGTAAAGCACTGGTCTCCAAACTTTTTTGATTGTGCGCCCCAATCAGTAAAAAGGTTTTGAGCATGCAGCCCGAAATACATATGTTTACTTAGGAGTGATACACATGTACTACTGCACTAATGCATACCTTTTAAAACATACTCAAAAATATAAATTGAAAAAGGATGAGATTAGGATCAAATAAGCACTACGTTTAATATATATATATATATATATGTAATTTAACTTAGTGCTGCAAAAAGTACTTTCTTCCCATAGCCTGATGGGTTGCCTTGCACACCCACTTTGGAGACCACTGGTACAAGCCACTGGTCAGGAGCAGAACTGGTTATTTGGGTCCTGCTTGAAAACTACAGGAGCTGTGTTACTGTCCTGGGGCTGAATGGGAGGATAATAAAATTCAGAAAACCTTAATCAGGGCCATAAATAGAGGCTGCCTGTGCCCTGGCCGGGAACTGCTGGAATCAGCTGGGTAAAGCTGAGCAAAGCATTTGGTTAAATGCCTTTAATTCCAACATGAACAGCTTTTGAGTTTCACTCCTTAGTCGCACGTGGAGGGGGTGTTGAGATATCAGGGCTTTTTCTTCTCATATGAGGTGGACAAATAGTGGGGTGGGAAATGGAAGTACAGGGTGGTGATGGGATTTCTGAGCACCGGTGTGGGGAGCAGCCCCCAGCTCCTTCCTGTGGATGCAGTTACTTTGCGTCGGGCCAAACCAAGCCTTTGTGCACACAGTTATCATCTAAACATCAGTATCAAAAGATGGATTACCGTGCTGTTGTGAAATATTGGCACCTAATGGCATTTTACACATTAGGCATCCGTGAACAATTTTGTGTATTTCCATGGCTATCCTCATGTCATGGATGAGGGAAAAAAATGTAAGTGGAAATTTGGATTAGGAATACGCAGAATGGCTCTGGGAGTTGCTCAAAACCAAATGTGCTGTGAATCTATTGCCTGGAAGTTGTAAACAGCTAAAGTGCAGCCATACTGGAGTAACGCACTTACCAGAAAGACAGTAAATATTTCTGTTGTGGAAAAGTCCCTTCGTTCCTGCCTAACTATAAATGAAGTTCTCATAAATAATTCATTTTCGACTGTGACTGAGCATGGCAGTAGTCAGCTGTCATGACTCGGTGAAAAAGATACAGTCTTGAGAAGAGGACATTTCTGTCGGTGATTAACTTTAGCTTTTTCAGGGCATTTCATGGTCGGAATACAGATTCTGCTGCCTCCTGGGCGACGTCGGGAGAGCAGCACAGGGAAACTTGTTATATTACTTTTTATCTGGCTGCTGTCACACAGACGGCTTTTGTTAGGGGTTACCTCTTGCCTCCCTTCCCAGCCCTGCGGTCGACAGCAATCAAGTTCTCCAAATGCCTTATTTGCCTCTGTTAATAAATTAGGTTTTAACTATGCGCTCGCCTCAGGCGCTTAACTACAAGCTGGATTTCGGAGGCTTGGGCAACAAATTTCCCCTTCGCTGTATTCCTGCCCGGCAGTGCCTACCTCTCGCCGCGGTGGGCAGAAACCGTGGCACGCACACCACGTCCTGCAGCTCCGCGGCTTTTCTCCACCGGAGCCTGTGATTTCTGGACTGGGCGCTTGTCTCTGACAAAAGACAGCATCTTCCCACTCACGCAAAGCGAGGAAGCGATAATCCTACTGACATGATGAAATTACTTGTGGGATTATGGGGGAGGAAGGGTTTTTATGAAGGCACCTTGCCGTGATACCATCCCCGAGCTGTGCACGTGCCTTTTCCACTCAGGTTGTAGGTGAGGAGTGCCCTGGGAATATGAAAGCAGGTGAGGGGAAGAATCTCACTGGTTCAGGGGAAAACGCCAGTCAATCGATATGTTCGCATGGACAAGGCTAAGGCTGGGTTGAGGGATGGTCATGTTTTGTTTAGCACAGGCTTCGAGCCATCCCTGCACGTGGACAGAGCCATTGCTGCGAATTCAGGGTGTTTCTCCCGTGCTGGGTGCTCACCAGCGCACGTGTTGGTCTGTTATCATCACCAGAGAATGTCTGTTTTGCCTGCCGGGTCTCACAAAGCTTTGAAATGTGGTCTCTTTGCAGGATGTGATTGGAGGAGCGCTGATCTCAGCTGTGCTGCTCGTGCTCCTGTACCCTGCGTGGGACACGATAGATCACTTGCTGTTAACCAGTCCCTTCTGTCCACTGCTTTCCATAGTTGTGCCGCTTGTCTTATGCTACAACTACCCCAAACTAGACTATTACAGCCCTACCAGGGGAGACACCACTACTATCTTAGGAGCAGGAGCTGGAGCAACTGTGGGATTTTGGTTAAATAACCAGTACACCGCTCCAGTCTACACCAGCCACAATTTTCATCTTGGATTTCCTCTGATCACCAGTAAAATACTGGTGGTCGTGCTAGCCAGGTTCTTTGTAGGGATCGTTGTTGTTCTGCTGACGCGCCGGCTCATGAAGAGCGTGGTCCTCGGCATGCTGGGTTATCGCTACAAGTTCCCCATCGGCGACCTGGAAGCCCGGAGGCGACTGGAAGTCGAAGTGCCGTATAAATTCGTAACGTACTCCTCAGTTGGTTTCAGTGCTACCGTGCTCGTGCCACTGCTGCACGAGCTGTTAGGACTGATGTGAGCGCAGCGCCTTCCTTACAAAGTCATGTGTGGCACCACCATTTCAGAGACGCAGTGAGTCCATCGAGGCTGGTAACTTGACCAAAATGTGTTTTGTGCCTTTCTGCACTGGCCTAAAATACCCGATTCGGAAGAGTCACGGGGAATCGCTGTACACAAATAACTTTGGGTTGGAAAGTGATGACCCTTCTTTGTCCCATAATTAGTTTCTGGCCCAGATGGCTAAAGATGACAAGCAAAGAGTACAAAGCCAAAATCCCTGACAGAGCGGCAGCAGCGGCTGGTTTGCCGTAGGGTTGGGAGTGCCGGGAAGTGGGGCTGTGCCTGTGGGAAAGTGCCTGCCCAGCCGTGGTGTTGCTCTTGTTGAAGCAGGAGAGCAAGCCACGGAAGGGCTCGTGTTTGGGGCATGGGGGAGTGAGCGGCTGGTGGGGCGGGGGAAGAGGCAACCAGCCAAGAGCCAAGTGCTGGCCTGGGGCATGCCGAGCTCTTTCTGTGTCCCGCTTTTCCCTGGGCACTGGGGGCGATGGGAGGGTGGCTGAAAATGGGAAGGTGACATTGAGGTGGAGGGAAGGTGGAGGCTCTTCAAGGGCTGGCACCTTCCCGCTGTTGGGGTTCGGTGGGAGCATCCTGCTGGCCAAGACCAGTAGGTTTCTTCGGCCACCAGCGTTGGCAGAGATCAGAGATGGCCACGCTTAGGTATGGCTGAGCATTTGCCTAAAGAAATCTGACGATTATTGTACTTGTCGCTTGTCATAGTGTCTTCTGACGGCACTGCCAGACCTGGCTAGTTCTGCGTGTATCGTTTTACCCACTGCAATCCCTCAAAAACAAACAAACAAACAAAAAAACCAACAAAAAAAAATCCAACCAAACAAAAAACCCCAACAAAGATCCCCCCAAAAGTAAAACAGAAGAAAGAAAAATCCAACACAAAACACTTGAAGTGATTTGTAACAAATTTATCTTGGATATTAGTAAGAAATCCTCTACTAGAAGATCCTTTGCCTACGTACAACTGAGCAGAGTTGTGACCACAATGTTGAGACTTGTGTTCAAACTTTTTAACTCCAATTTAGCTTCCCTGTCTAGGGGACGGGACAAAGTCCTTCTCACCATGCAGGGGTGACAAGGGGTGTCCTTAAACCATGTTGTGGAAGGAGCTGAGTGGTGACTCTGGTGACTACAACATGTGGCGATGGTAGAGATGCCGTCTTCTTCTGGTGCTGCGCAGCATCACGGTTGGTCTTCCATGCATCTTGCAATACCATGTAGACACTTGTAGAATAGCAGCTGAGGAGCGTTCATAGGAGGGCTGTTGCTGTAACTCAGGCTGCTTATTTAAGAAAAAATAAATATATCAGCTGTTAGACCAATGAGCTGTTGAGAAATACAGCGGTGAATGTGGTCTGCTTGGCTAGAGAAATGTCACACGCTACGACCACGGAGCTTCAAACATGGCCCCTGTGCCTTTCCCTGCCAGAATGTACAGTGAAAACCAGCTTCTCAACCACCTACGCTCGTCTTTTTGGCTGCATGAACAATTAAGCTGAAGAACGTAGAGATGCTTTGCCATCAGTTGACCGCTTGGATAAATATAATCAAGTTCCAAAAACGTAGCTGGGAGTTTAGTCTGAGGCATGCACGTGGATGAGCTGTGCGATGTTAAAACCAGGTCAGTAGTCTCCAGAAGGAACGCAGGCAGAAATTTTAACCCTTTTTAGGGTTTTAAATGAGACTGTGTGGACCTGACATGCGCATGCAGACAGCTTCCAGCAGTCTCTCAGCAGGGCAGGCGCCCGCTCACAAGGGTGAGCGCTGGGCTCGGGCCACCAAAGCCACAGGCTCCTGTCCTCCGTCTCCCTCCTCCCCGCACCGGGCAGAAGCGCTGCCACTGGACTTTACACCTTCTGTTAAGAGTGCTTTATGACGGGCAGCTGCAGGGCAGCGCTGAAGCCCAGCGGAGGTGCCACATCATGGTGGACGGGACCAAAATTGGGAAAAAAAGGTGACAGCACGCAGCGTGTTGAAGCTGTGGGGTGGAACCAGTTAGTCCCAAGAAAGGCATGGTTGGATGTGGACGTTCATGCAGTTTTATGTGTAAAATTTCTGTTCTGGATCACAGCTATTTTATGCTATAAAGATTTTATAAATTATATATAAATGCTTGGATTTATAAAGTATGCGCACAAGTATTTTTATCTTTTATAGTATTCACCTGCATGTGACTCATGCAATACACGCAAACTGTCCTCGGTTCAAATTTTAAAATATACATATTTTGCAAGATTCGGTGTTTCTCTGTTCATTTTGTGTCCTCTGTGGCTACTTGTAAATGAGTGGTGTGAGGGGAATGAGTCGCGGCTGGGAAAGCTTGCCCCGCTGTCCCCCGCTCAGTCCCCTGGGAGCTTTGGCTCCTCCGGCCTCAGCAGCAGCAGTGCCTTTTTTTAAAAACATAAAAAACCCAACTGCTGATCTACTCACAACGCCCCTGTATGTCCTTCGCAAATGGCAATTCAGGAATTGCTGTGTCGTTAGTGCTGGGGGACACCTGGGCACCTGGAACCTCCTCCACCTGCAACATCTACCTCTGATAGACTAAACAATTAGAAGCTAAATTTGATCTTAAATTGATATATGCAATTATAGCATACCATCCCATAAACCGCAGAATATTTTCTGTTCATCGAGGAGCCTAACAAGGTTTTTTCATAAAGGATGTGTGTTTGCAAGGCAGCAGGGCTGTGTCCTCCCCTCAGCATCACATCCTGCCTGGGAGTGGCGTGCCCATGGACCCCCAGGTGCCCACAGCTGAGTGGGGTGAGCCCTGATTGCTGCGGCATCTCTGGGCCACCAGGACCAGCCAAGGCTTTTAGCTGGGCTTCCTGCTGAGGCTGCACTCGTGGGGTGCTCTCAGGATCACAGGTGTTCCCGCAGGGCCAGGCTGGAAGAGGCGAGTCCTCTGACAAGGTAAGACACGCCATCCTTCCTGGATTTTGTTAGCCGGAAGCACCAGGTCCTCCTGCAAACCCGGGTGTGCCTTTGCTGCCTTTGGAAATGCTCCCCACCTCTTCATCCCCGCAGTCCGGGTGCCTTCGCACCTCTGGAGTGATGGTAGAAGATGAGGGTTTGCTGGTAGTGTTCTGTGCGCAGTCGCGCAGCACCAGCTGACTCCTCCTCAGTCAGCGTGCTCATTTCTAAAAACAAACCAGCGCTCTTGCTGCGAACAGGGTAGGCGATAACTTCCAGCTATGGCTACATCAGCCTTAGAGCCTGGGCTGTTGACTTCTCCTCAGTATTGTCCTCTCTGTCCTGGTCCAGTGCTACAGCTCTCCATCCCACGGCCTTCTTCAGCCGGAGGGGTGGAACCAAGGCAACCTTCTTCTAAATTTCCTTCGTTATGCTGCCAAGAGGGATGTAGCAGGTGTCTCACCTTTAGCTTAGTCCACTCTGTCCTGCCACCGCAAGGACTGAATTTGCCTGTTCTAATTTTCCAGCAGTGACTTTGTCACCACCCCAGTCTCCCAGTCCATCCAAGTTTCTATGCAAAACCATTAGTAAGTGTGCAGGTTGCTTTTCTGGATCCAGGTGATTTAATTTAGGGGACGGAAGAGAAGAAAACGGTTTCAGTTTCAGTTTCATCCCTTCTAATGGCTGCTGCCAGTAGAAATGAGGAAAGGTGGGTACAGCTCTGTATGGGGTGGACGTGCGGCTCAGCAGTGGGTGGGATCTTGCGTATCTGCTAAAACGTGCTTAAGCACGACCCTCCTTTTCTGCCACCCCCTCCTGCTCCTGCCAGACCGCGTTGCCTCCTGCGTGGGACGGCGCTCGCCGCTCTGCCCGTGGCCACCGCTGTCCCCGCGGCCACCCCGCTCGCCCTCCCTCGCACCGGGCTGGGTTTCAAGGTCGCCGGGCGGTCAGAGGTGTCGTGTGTGCCGTGAAGCCCAGGGCAGCCTCCTGGCAGCGCCCGCCGTTGCTTTTGCTGGGCGTATTCCACCCTCGCCTGCCACACTGAGACTGATGTAAACTGCAGCAAGGACAGCACCAGCCAGCCACGGGAACAGTCCCGGGCTCCCACAGCCACGGGAACAGTCCCGGGCACCCTCAAGAGTGACCCGCCAGGCTCTCGGCGTTCCTGCTGTTCTGAGAAGCATCTTTGCGGCACCGGGGGACAGCAAGGCCAAACCCAGCAGTCAGTCCTTGCGTCCAGTTGAAATGAACCCAGCAGTCACCCAGGCAGCGCAGTAAAATGGGCTTTGACCTCTCTGTCACCAGTTCTCCAGCCTTTTCTGCTCACGCTCAGGTCCCAAGAGATGATCCGGCACCCACAGCCAGCAGGAGCAGGCCACAAGTAATTCATAACTGGGGACTGCTGGTGAAAAAATCTAACTTCCTACTCTTCCTTAAAGAAATACTCAATGTTCAAAAGACGCTCCAAAATTGCTCCGAAGTCCCCACCATCAGCAGGTGATGTTTGCTCTGCCAGAGGCCGTCGCTACAGCAGAGGACAAAAGCAAAATCGCGCTGCTGAGGATGGCCATCTCCGGCGCAAAGCTGTGTGTGGGACACCTTGAGCACTGAGCACAGCTACGAGCAAGCTGTAAATATCAGATAATTGGGTTTGGGCTGTGCTAGACAACGCCCCGCAATAAATATGCTAGGCTTGTATGAAGTGTCCCACTCATCAGGATTCCCAGCTAATCCCGAGCACGGCACTGCAGCAAAGCTCGGATTTCAGGGCTGCAGCGGCCTCCGCGAGGCTGCTGGCACCGCGTCCAGCTGCGAGAGGGGTCGGAGGCTCCAAAGAGGCTTTTTAACCTTTCTCTGGATTCTCTTCCTCTACTTTTAGCAAGTAATGCCGCTTCCCCGGGACTGAGCTCATGTCCCGCTTGTGGAGCACTTAGCTACTGACGCACGGGCAAATGGCATGGAAAGGGAGAAGTGATCCCCAAAAGCCTCCCAACACGTACCGCTGCAGCTCAAGCCCTTAGCCCCAGCCTAATCCAGCCTTTACACTCAAAGGACAGTAAATTCACAGGAGAACTGGGACACCCAAAGAGTCAGAAAATCTTGTGTAGAGAAATATATTTAGTGCACGCAAATATGCCTGTACTCTGCTGAAATGCAAATCTGCCTTATTGTCGTCCTAATCCCCATGCATGACACACTAATAAACAGGGGGGTTTAATGCTTACCATCTGCGTTACAGATTGCTTCCCACACTGTGAGCTTGCTTGGTTACAGTTGTGTAGGCATCACGGGGAGAGATATCCTGCAAACGACAAGCTGGCTAATCCCTCGGGAGACTTGAAAATGTGAGCTGCAGTTTTCTCGCTCTCCGTGGGCACCGGAGTCAGTTGTGCAACGTATGGCAATAGCTATATTCTCATTTCACGTCTGTCACGCAGAGATCACTAAAATCTACACTTCCATAGGAGGGGAACCGTAGGGTTTCCAGATGGGTAACTGTAGCGCATTCTTCATACTGGATTAGCACTTGCACCAAAAAGCTGTGCCTGTTGCCCTCCCACCTGTTAAGATTACCGGCAGGGCCACCATTTAAAACCCATCGTGGGCCCAGCGGCAGGGGTCTGCGCAGACTCGCAGCGCACGTAACGAAGAGCTTACCTCCCCTTCCCCACTGCGCACCTCTCTTCTCGAGCTAGTCATTGTAACGCCCTTTAGATTCGGTATTAGGTCATTGTAACACCCTTTAGATTGGATATTAGGAAAAACTTCTTTACCAAAAGGGTTATCAGCATTGGAACAGGCTGCCCAGGGAGCTGGTGGAATCGCCGTCCCTGGAGGTATTTAAAAGACGGGTGGACGTGGTGCTGAGGGACATGGGTTAGGGGTGGTTTTGGCATAGGTTTATGGTTGGACTCGATGATCTTGAAGGTCTCTTCCAACCCAAGTGATTCTATGATTCTCCAGCATCGCCCAGATGTCCGCCCTTGGACGGTCCCCTCCTGGAATCCGGGCCTATCTGGTGCTCGCAATGGAAACGGGACACAGCGCAGTGGCCTCATGCAAAATACTCGCTATAGCTGGCCTGCAACATTAGCGACGGCTATAATATTGCACGAGGGATAGGCAGCTCCGTCAGCAAGCCAGTAAAGAGCCGGCTCAAGAGCACCGAGCAGGCCACCCACTCGGGGACATTACGCCAGGAGGGACATCTCGGGCATCGCCGTGCGGGACGGAGCTTCTCAGTTTCCCAGCTCGCAGAGGAACACTGCGCCAGGCTGTAGCGCCACCGCTGCCAGAAAGCTCCGAGAGGAAAAGCCTGGCCCGCGAGAGGTTTTCACATGTCCTCAGGGGCAAGGCTGCAGGAAAAATAAAGATTGTCCGAGAGCGGCGCGGTCCCTGCTGTGCAGCTGGGGTCCAGAAAGCCACTGCTGGAGCTGTGCGAGTGCAAGCACCGCGCTAACTTCTGCAGACAAATATGCCAGCCTCAGTCGGACAAAGGCTTTGATATTTTTCAGCTCCTCATGCAAAAGACCACTGGCATATGCTCTTAAATGCATTTCCCCAATTCAGTTTGGAGCTTCAAAAACCACTAGGCTTACATCAACCATGAAAAAATTTAATTCCACCCCCTCGCCTCTCTGAATTTAGAATGATAAAGGATCAACAGTTATGTCTGGAGTAGGGAAGCAGATATTACACACATCTTGCTTACAAAATAGCTCTGGTTTTCATGAAACAAGTTTATTTTCCTCCCCCAGCCATTGATGAGCACATGACAACCGTACAGAATAAAAGCTCAACTCCTTAGTTCTGCTCACATTCACTCAACATTTGCTCTAATCAATTATCTTATTTCATGCAATAAGAAAAGAATGAGATTCCTGTTATGCAGCCATAATCAGTTACAGTATGAAGCTGTGTCTGTGGAACATTTCTGATTTTGAAAACTAATCATGTGCTCTGCCATTGTGTTTCTCTTGTAAAACACTGGGCTTTTACCCAACTTGTTTCTTCCCCCTCAGCCCTTTAAAAATATCGAGGGCAGGGTCTAGTCCGAGATGCCACATTCTCACCTTGCAGAAGCTAGCCAAATTGCACTGCAAGGAACGTATTTACCCAGCCAGCCAGGATCTGTTTTTCTAGTTTATTGGAATATAAAAGCATAAGCGGATGTCCCCCGCAGAGAAAGACAAAAGAGCAGAGGGTGCTGCCTGTGACAGTGGATGGCTGAAGGAGGATAGGAGTCCCCTCTTCACACAAAGGGCCCAATATTGATCTCTAGAGCAGAGCATGGCATGGTGAGCTCAAACTTAGTGATAACATCGGGGTGTAGGACTCCAAGTTTCCCAATGCTTTGACCTTTGGCAAAGATCTCGGCACAGCGACCAGGAAAGAAAGCAGAGCCTGTAAAGAAAGTGAGAGAAAAATCAATATTTCTCCAGGCCAAAGAAGTCAATAGGCATTTTTCATGGAGAACAAAGCTCTCAGTATTAAACCCTTCTCTGTGCTGAGATGCTGAGAAGGGGCTCTCACTTTCTCGCATTAACAGTTGTCACGGCTGATAGGGAACAAGGAAACACTTTGAGTTAAAAATAAAATGTGAAGCCCAAAGCGTGGGCATTTTTCGTACTCCAGTTGTTTTGACTAAGTTACTCCTGTAATAGAAATCGGCACAGATAAGTCAAGTCAGAGGGATACTGAAATGCAGAACTTTTGCAGGCTGTAGGCTATTTAACACCTGAATGTTTCCCACCTTACTCCGCTTAAGGAAATAAAGCTTGCTGTCATCTAAGGGGTGAGCAGGCATGTCACGCTTGATTACATCTCACATAATTAGAAACAACCTACATTCCTCATCTGAAGAAGAGCTTTTAAGCAGTTTCATATACACTGTAAAACTGTGGAACAATGAACAACTCAAAGGAAGTTATCTGTGTGTGGCGGCTATACCAGCAATACGTCCAAGCTTGTCTATAGCAGCTACGCTTGCATTTTTTGGGTTTCTGTCCTGAAGGCGAGTGGCATTTTGACCTGATGGCCCTTTAAAAGACAAAAGCACACCGAGCCAGCAAGCTGCTCCTTCTGTAGCCACCTGGTTCCTAACAAGTGTGTGGAAGCACGGCACGGCGCGCAGGACCTCCAGTGTATAGTGCTGCAGATGATGCTGTAAACGCAAAGGAGGAAAGGGGGGAGGATGAAACAAGGCCACCGAATCCTACAGATCCTCCTGTAGAAAGCTGCCTCCACCGTGTCTTTAATGGTATCACCCTTGCAGAGAGGGAAGGGCTCTTTACTAGATTTCCACTCAGAAGTTACATGAGGTGGCAGGGACGGCACTGGGGACCACTCAGCTCCTCTGCCCTCACCTCTTTTTCTCCATACCCTAAAATCCAACAAAGCACCTTCTACAAGAAGAGCTGGTTAGTGGGTATGAGTGAGATTGCCTCACTGCGGAAGAGAAATGTCCCTGCTCTACTGTGCCACTGTGAAGACAACAGCTGGGAAGCTCCTTCCAGTCCTGCTCCCTGCTCGCTACCGGTACAGCACTCAGCCCTTCTGCATCCTCTGCATCCTGCAAAAGACTGCAAGGATTTCCCAACGGCAACTTCCTTTCTGGTTGCTCCAAATGCTATGTAAGGTTCAGGATCATTTTACTGCCTTTACAAGTAGCTACTTCAAAAAGGCGATAAAGGGCCAAATTAACCTCAAACCTCAGGAACATTTTCATGACGCCGATCACTAGTGGTCAAGCCCAGAGATACATACTTTGTTAGTTCCCCAATGGAAATTGTTCATTTCAGAAGTGTCTCCTGTGAGGTTTGTAGTCTTAACTTCCAGCTATAGGAATAAGAACAGCAATTAGGTCTTTTTCTTGTCAAACTTGCTGCAAGTGCAAATTAACTTAAATGTGCCCTTCAATTTTGGCTGCCGTGTGAAACCTGACGGCAGTAGTAAATGATCACAGTAACATTACGTAAAGGCTGTTTTAAAAAAAAAAAAACCAACATTCAGAACCAGTATCTTTTAAATCATCCAGTTCCAGGCTTGGCTACAAGCGCAAATCAACTACTTACACTGGGCATACAGAAGTGAAATTGTCTAGCCTCCGGATGTCACTGGCACGTGACTCTAGTCAAACAGACACTTGCCACTGCCAAGCTGCACTGTTCAAAACAAGTGTTAAAATAAAACTTGATGAAACAAATTTAGAAAAGAAACAAATGCCACACATACAGATCACTCTGCAGATTGCGAGTGAAAACATAAGCTAAATATAAAGTACCCTTGTAGTGAGTGGTAAAGGCTTTCCTATTTCAGAATAAAGCTGGTATTGTACCATGGATGTGAGCAGCACACAGCGCCGTTCTTTTAGAAACTTGACTGTAAGCTTACACTGGCACAAGAGCAAGAACCGAGCAGAAGTTAATAATGTTGGCATGGTCCCCTGCTATAAAATTATAGGAAAAAAGAGCTTTGACAATATGGTTAGTTAAAAAGCTGTGAGTCTGACTTGTCTGTTCTTCTGAGCTGCCTTGTGTGTAGCCTTGGGAAAGTTACTTTATCTTCCTGCACATCTAGACCCAATTAGATCACGAGACAACTCTTTTTAAATTTGTTTTGGACATCTGGATGGGGTCTAAAATAATACTGCACTCAGTCTATCAAAGGCAGTTTCTAAGATCTGTGCCGCTTCCCGTTGTGTGAAATGATTTCATGTTTTCAGGCACAGGGAATGCTCTGCTGCCTGGGCACCGCCAGCTGTCGGACCCCCAGTCACAAGTTAGGCAGAAGGTGGACAGGCGGCGGGGGTCTTGAAGCCTTACCCAACCCTCACAGCCACCACTACTGATCTTCTCTAGAAGGTTAACTTCAGCACAAGTTCTCTGGCATTTAACTAAATAATATGCACTTGTGATAAATTTTGAAAACTCATGGCAATTCTTGACATTGTATTGGAAATAACGAAATGGCTTAATGACTACGGCATAAAGTGAAATGTTATTTTAGCTAGAATCTTAACACCAACAAAATTTATCCCTTCTTACCATGAGCTTCCAGCACAGCTTCATGTTACAAGGGAACCGAGTCAGTGAATCACCACCGCCAAACAGGAAGTGGTGGGTCTCCACCTGGAGAGGGGAGGAGTGGGACAAGCCGTTGACTTGGCCGCAGCCTTTACCACGAAACCTTACGTTCGGCGCGGCGTGGAGCACACTGCTCTAGGCGAGGCATTAGGCATTCAGCCCCATTTTCTGTCTCACATGCAGCAACCAGTGCTGGACCATCATGTTATTTATTTTACTCTGCCCTTCCTTGCAGTGACGAGGTAAACATATAATTAATAGTGAGGGGGAACACTTAGCTCCTCAAAGTGCAGGAAGCAGGACCTTCAAATCTGTTTCTAGTTAAGCTAACCCTGAAATGTCTGTCACTTTACAGTGCGCTCGCTGGTGTGGCCGGTGGTCTGCAAGGCATGGCACTTGCAGGGTATTACTCTGTGACTCGAGAGTCAGACAATGAGCAAATAAAAACGGAAGAACCTGTTAAAAGCTTTAGGGTCCCCATCTGTCCAGCTAACACTTGGCTCTTGCACCAAAGAAACATGAGCTGAGGAATAGGTTTACAGAGAGTTTATGAACTCTGGTTAATAATGAAACTATTATTATGATAATTGGCTGCACTACAGAATGCTTCAAAGTATGTCCCTGCCTGCCAAAAGGGCCTCCAGACCACATCCACAGATGGGGGATCTAAGGTCTTCCTCATCTTAGTGACTCTCCCTTTGCCCACATGCGTGGTAAGGGAAGGGGGTCAGCTCGTGCCTGAGACTGGGCGGTGTTGGCCCATCTTTCTCTGCCAGGGCACCAGAACTTGGAGCAAATGGAAATTTCAGATAAAAAAATCAGATATTGAAAGGGAAGCAAATTAAAAAAAAAAAAGAAAAGATAAAACTCAGTAGAAACATGCAAAAATCTGAGCAAAAAGGGGGGAAAAGAGAAACCAGGATTTTGCAGTGGGGGGGAGTGCTTTGACTGGGGGACCAGCCAGGACTAGAAAAGGAGACTTGGGCCAGAGGAACCTTGCTGTGCTGGAGACATGCTGTAGGCTGAACGAGGACTTGACCAACCCACAGAACAGGACAGGAAACCTGAGGATGCTTCAAAATGACCAGGAAACAAAGGTAAATAATTTTTTTACCTGGTTTGTGTATTTCTTGTGTTATTGAGTAAATAGTAATGGTATTTCAGACTTAGAGCAAAGCTTGTTTTATGGACTGGAGTATCATGTCAACTTGTGAAGTACAGTATAAAACTTTAGAATGAGAGTCCAGGTTGCATGAAAGGCATGTACTGATACTACTTGCACGTATGGAGAGCAGCAAAAAATGCACAGACTATTATCTCCTCTGAATAAACAGCACCAGAAGCTGAAGCCTAGTGCTCTTAAACTTTTGATAAAGTCTGGATGCTGAAAGGAGTCTAAAGGTGCCTTCCCAGCAAAGTAAGTGGTAGTGACCTCCAACTTTGGAGCAGGAGTTCACAGTTGGCAATAGTGTTTTTTGTCCTATGGGTGCATGTAAGACTGTCAAGAACTGTATTGTGAAGAGCGTGGTCTTCCTGAAGAATGCTGTTGCTAGTCAGTAGTCACCAGAGTGCACCTGGAAGCACCGTTATCCGTGCTAGGAAGTGACTGCGTTTGCTGCTGGTGCAATTATATTGAAAGGCTGCTCTTGTAGTAGGGTTGGTTGTGCCATTGAGTACGTAAACAGCCAAAATTAACTTAAATTTTTCAATTCACTATACCATCCACTTGGAGGATAACAAAATTATTGCTCTTGATCTAGTTAATCCTTTCTGTTCTGCACACAAGTAGTACTTTATAAACTTCACCTTGAAATCTAGTCAGAGATCATATTGTCCTTGCTGAGAGGGACCTGTACAATGCCAGAGGAAGCCAGAAGGTTTAGCAATAGAAATCCACCTCTTACTATGTCAACATTATAATTGGTAGTTATGAGAAGGGGTGGGGTGAAACACAATATGCGTTCCTAAAGAAGAGATACCAAAGCCAGTCATGTCTTACGCTGACATACTACATGCAAGCAGAAGACAAAAGCTGCTTCTCGTGGCTGCAAGTAAGAATTTAATTTCCAATGTTCAGTGATGTAGAAATAATACCTTTAATTAAAGCTTCTGTAGCATGTCCTGAAAATCTGTAATTGCCTCTGTATTCAGGCAACAGGGCCACTTTGATTGCTTTGGGGTAATTCTTTGGCCAATAATCCAATAGAGCATGTAGTCTTTAACACATTTTCTGGCTAATTGACCCTCAAAGAGCTCAGAGTTCCCTGGACTCTTTGTTGTCAAACACCTTGCACAGTTTCTTTTCTCTGCCTTACTCTCCCCCCTTTTCAAAAAGAAATAGATTAAAGTAGTATTACAGGCCTACAGTTGCACTAAGTCTTCAAACCCACTCGTTTGTTCCTATAATTTGAAGGAACATCGGAAGCTGAAGCTTAAGAAGGTAATAGAGCAGAGCTCATCTGGCCCCTGAAGTCTTTCATCTTAATTCCCCATCCCCTCAGTCATTCCAGCTGCCCTTTCACTACCTCATCCTGACTCACCTGGTGAAGTGTTTCACCTGTGCTGCACTGGATGGAATTCAGTTTTGTGAGGCGAGTGGTTGTTTTTCTCTTTAGGATCAGGTTCTTCACACTCTTGACTAATTCCTTCTTTTGGCAGACACACTCAAACACAAAGTTACAGGGCACTGTCAGACCAGGCAGTGTTTTAAAAGACAACTACCTTTTCTTGCCCGTGTACGCAGTGCAGTCTGGCTCCCAGAACCTTATGCGATGCAACAGCAACCACAAAACCCTATCTTGGCATGAGATGATAGACCTTTAGCCAGTTCTGAAAATCACACATCTCAACTCTCGCATGATTTTTGGAACACACCAAGAGACCAATTGCTCTTTTTAAGTTGCACATTGTCAGCAGTTCTTCCCCCATATACTCTCATTTCCAGAAAAACCATACTTTGGGATTACTGGGATATTTATTAACTTTAGTTTCCTGGCTTGCAACTCCTGACTAAAGCTGTGCCAGAACAACCTCCACTCCCCAGATCACACCTAACTGTAATGACATGTCAGGAAATTCAAATTGGTACAATCAAATATAAGGCAAGTGCCTTAGATTTATTCTGCCCCTGCCCCAGTAATTAACACGTGAAAAGATGACAGAAGAAATATCTGTTATGAATGAATATGTCCTCTGTCTAAAGCGCATCTTCTATTCTGATTTCTTCCTATGTTTTTTCAAAAGCCACCACATACAGGGCATAGCAGAAGAGGGTAAAGGGACAATCAGTTATTTACCTGGCCTGATACACTGGATATCTGAAAATAGAGTTGAATATTCGAGTCCTTGTGCAGACAATGAGGGTAGGAAACATGAAGACTCATCCACAAATTAGCAGTGACCAGTCAATTAATCTTTTTGTGTTACAGCTAAGCCAGTGGCTGCACTTTTGTTAACATGTATCTTGGGAAGGGAAAACTGATTCTTCTATATCATAAGAACTCTCATATACAACTCCATAACTGAATATATTCTATTCTGTATTTGACTATGTTTAAGACTACTTAGGGATTAATGATCTTGTTTTACAAATACAAACTTGCCGTACACTGTAAGCAGTGTGGAAATAATCCTAATACTGCTTGGGTCCAGAGTCAACTGTTGTGAGTCCCGTTAAAGTGCATTGCAGGGAGGAACTGGGGGCTGGTGTAGCTAGCAATCTCCTTCCTTCATTTGCCTTGAGAACAGAGACCAAGGCAGACTTCTGGGATAGATTTATTTTTCATTCCAGCTGTAGAGAGCACTGGGAGCTTTAACAGGGAATGTTTGGTGTTGCTGCATATCAGGAAGTGGTTCAAGAGAGTAACAGGTTTGGAGCTCTTCTTTATTTGCCTGTGTTGTTCTCATGATTATAGCAGTGTCAGCCACTTAAGATTATTTGGGTAAAAATCACTGTGTTCCTGCCTTTCCTAATACTTGGGTGGATGCTGAGGCTAAGGAAAAGCGGACATTTTGGGTCACTGATCCAGGTAACAGGATTTTGCTATTTCAGTGCTGGAGTACCAGGGTGGTTGCTTAAATAATGTGTACAGAAAAACTTACGTAGGAAGCCTAGAGAGAAATACACAAATTCTGTGTATTTTTCTAGAAATCAGTATTTGTGTATAAAGCTCAATAAACTTGCATTTGTGTGGCAGTTGTGAGAAACAGCAGTTCTCCACTGGAGTTCAGCTGCACTGTGGAGTTAACATTCCATATGTAATCTCTGCTTTTAGGCCAGTTTTATCTGATTTATCCAGATTTACCTGAAGTATTATACTTCATCCAGTCTGAAAGTCACAAACCTAAGCTGATACTGTGTCACAGCTATTTATAAAACTAGAGAATTCCTAGTCCCAAATAAAGCTTTTTTTTTTTAGATGTCTTGCTATTTCACTTTAGAGAACACAAAGCTTTGACTATTAATAAACTTAATCTCTGTTCCATGACTGTTTTTATGCCTCTTTAAATATCTGAAGGAATAATTCATCCTTGCAAACATCAGAAACTAGGAAACAATAAACCATGTTCTTTATGGTAGGGGTTGTAACGTACTCTATGTATGTAGGCAGCAGATTTTAGCTTTTAGGGTCTGCTTTCATACAAGCATTGGAGAATAACAGAAACCAGCACCAAGGCAGCCTGCAGGTCTGCTTTAGTGTGTCGTATTTAGTTTGCGTGTTGTTTATTCACTTCATATCCTAGACCAAGCTGTCCTCCCCTCCGAATGACTTGACATTACTTGCCGAGATAAATAACAGCCACCTGATGTTACGCTTTCACAGCTACTGCATTTCATGCCTTTTAGAATATCACTTGACAAACTAGCATGGAATAATACATAATTAAATGATGAATCTCAGCAGTCACTGGAACGGTTAATCACTTAGTTTTGGCAACTAAGATTTCTGGTGCAAACCAACGCCTTGTGGCTGCACCACTAGGAACTAAAATACTGGAACTGGCTGGACCAGGAGCAATACTGGGTCTACAACAAACATGGCTATTCTGCTTCTGGTCCCAAACAAGGAGGATGTGTGCCCAGCACACATACTGGGTTGAGTCTGCGCTAGCTCAGCATTTCTTTGCCATCTGCTGTTTTCTAATACATACACCACAAGCAAAGGTAAAAGGTAAAGTCAGTTCCTCCACCGTGGGCAACAGAAATACTAATTTTAGGTTCTCACACTCGTGTTGAACCAAAAGCTTGAGCCAAAATCTTGCAAATTCCTGTTTAAAATTTTTATCACATAGATAAATGCTAGAAAATGTATGTAAGATTAAACTTGAAGTACTGCCCCTCTGCCTTTATAGCAAAAATCAAACCAGATCAGAGAACCACTTAACAATGAGCTGTAGATCCAACATGATCACAATTGCTAACATTAATATTAATGCTGCAGTGAAAATGAAAGCGTGCAGGCAATGAGTTGGCCTCTAGCCACAGCCAGCAGGGCAGGGGGTGAAAAGGGAATCGGAGGCTGAGGCTGTGGCACCAGTCCGCTAGAGAAGCTGGTCTAGAAGCAGACCTGCAGCCTGGCCCTCGCGGCTCGGATGGCTGCCCCCCGCGCTGGGAAAGGAGACGTGCCATGTGCTGTGACTTCTGCTGCTGGCCTGGATGAATCATCTCTTTTTCTAGAGACGACTCTGCAACGCTAAAAAAATCTACCTTATGATTAAGAAATAATTTTCTATTTCAAAATGTCAGGAGAGAGACAAAATGGAAATTACCTAATTCTGTGTTATAAGCTGTGCCAGACACTTAAAACTCTTGATGCAAGGAAGATTTTTATCTGTTAGACTTGCTATGATGTATGATTAAAAAAGACAGTTGCCTTTGGGTGAGCAAAAAGAATTAAACTCTGAAGAAGCATTCCCAATAAAGGAACAGCAGAAGAGCAAAGACCTAATTTCTTCTCCCTGATAATAACACCTTGAGCTCAGGAACACAAATGCCAATGTTTTAGATGGTTCTGGGAGCTGACAAAAACTGGTAGGAAACGAAAAGTCTGTCAGGAGAAATGCTACTACTTCTTGGAGCATCCCTAATCTGTCAGAATGAAATGTGATGGGAAGAAAACCACTGTAATCTTGATTAGCTGTACTTGCAAAAAGAGGAAGATAAGAGAAGATAGCTTGTGTCTCTTCACAAGTTGACTTGACATCGCTCTCCAGAATATTTTTGCAGTTGCCATACATTTTTTTTTTTACCTCCCGCTATTATGCTATAGGAAACATACTTCTAAATGAGTCAATTCAAAGGAGTTTCTCTTCTGAAATAACATTCTGAATTTCAGAAACAAATATTTTTTTTGTTCTCTTATTGAACTTTTTAATTTCTTAGGTGGGGGGGGGAGGAAGCATACACAACTTGGTGATTAAAGTTTAAAAGACACAGATATCTAAGCCTGTCAAACCTTTTATTATCCTGTGCAGTGCTAAAACAATGCACTTTTCATCTACCTGACACACTTTTTTTTTGGGGGGGCGGGGGGGGGGGGGGAGAGAAAAGCTTTGTGTAAACAGATTATGTTTAAAGGAAGGAACACATATATATATCTCTCTCTCAGAAGGAATATTCAAAAGGTTCTAGATGAGGAGCGGAAATGACCATAGGAATGGAAAAAGCTGCCCTCAAACTCACTTTTGATAGCCTCTTTTTTTGTAATAAAGATCAATTGTGTAACACAAAGCTAATGAAATGAGACTTACTTGCAGACTATGGGTTTTGCCACAAGCTGTTTCAGTGTTGCTTGCCATGACTGCATCATTTTCAACAGCACGACACCTCTGAGATGTCCAGTGGTACAGTGCGCTGTCAAATTTTGATAAACCAGGTTTATCTGGAGAAACTCCAGACACTGTAGACTCCCACTTTGGCTAATTAAATAATATAAGCAGCTCGCCTGGTTCATGTCTTTGCCAGGTGTTCCTTGGGTGTTAACGGTTACAACCAAATTTGAGGCATCAACACGGGTGTGGAAAGATACTTGATAAAACAGAAATAAATGTGGCCTAAGTTTGTAGGGATTTAATTCCTATAAATCTGAACTCCTGTATTTACAGGAAGGCAATAAAGATCAGAGACAAAAGACGATTAAAGGGACATTAAATGAGCAGACACACCCATTTTACTAGATAATTTAATTTTGAGTAGTTAGAACTGTAGTTCTTCACATAACTAAGCTCCCTTGATGCTGCAGGGAAAATTGCTCAAGAGAAAAGGATGAGAAATTAATTAGAAATTAATTAGATCTCAAAGTAGTGGCCAATACTGGGAGAGCCACAAGAACTAGTGACAAACACGTAATTTTGCAAAGTGACTTATAATTAAGCTGTTGTAATGATCAGTGCTGGAACTCCTGAAACCCCTTGCAAAATTAGGGTAATACATTTTAAAAGTGCTGAAGTCAGATTTAAAGAAAACATATCTCGTAGTGTTGTTAATGCATGAAGCTGACTATGGTGGGCGTGGGTGGAACTAAACAGAAAAATAGGAGTGGAAGATCTTAAAGAACAATTTATTTGATAAACAAGTAGTACTTGTTTCACAACAACTGCAAAGATTTTTGGCTAAAACATTATCTCTATTTAGTGCTGAAATGAAAGTGGCCCAAAATCAGAAAAGCTACTTGCAGACAAAAAAAGAGAGAAATAAATTGTACTTCATAAAACGTGATTAATAACAGTGTCTGAAAATTCATTAAGGAAACTGAATAAATTAGGAAAGATTAATGACTGGCAGCAATAAAGACAGCATTAGAAAGTGCTTCCACTAAGAGCAGTGGAAACAAATTGTAGGTAAAGATACTTTCATCTGCTAAAAAGACTAGTTGAACTTCTTATGTGAGAGAGAAATGTCTAAGTTTTTAATAAATACTACTTTCCATCTGGGAGAAAAGGGTATTCTTGAATATAATAAGGTGTCTTCCAGTCCACTGAAAAAATGAAGAATATGTTTGGTTCCATCTACCAGGACTAGGATGTTTCTGAGATGTTAGGAGTCTTAGGCACCAGAATTATGGCGCAATTCTCAAAGCAAGTATCTTGCCTGCTGCTGTTAACTTACAGTAACAATATTGTTACTTCTGTAGTACTAGAAAAATGTTAATGTGGTGTTGGTATTCCAAGGTGGATGATCTAGATTGATCCTAGGTTAGAAAAAAATTATTTGGGAATTGGTGAATATGAAATTCAGAGGACTTGAACACAGTTAACGACCAGCTGGTATGTTTTTATTGAAAATGGATGTTGTCAAATCTGATTTTTTAGAATTTCAAGTTTGGTAGATAAATAAAATTACAAGAATGCAATAGCACCTATAACGTATCTATTTTTGAATGCCAATTAAATGGGTTAAGAATTGACAGATATATGTCACAAATGTGACAATGTCACAAATGTCACAAAATTCAGTGTCACAAATGATATTTGGAGGCTTCATAGTAAAATTGGCACCCTTCCTTTAGTTATCTATGAGTAAATACACAATTATTGACATTCATGAGCAATGCAATGCCTGCCAAGACAGGCAGTTGAAAGGCTAGGATTGCCATTAAGTGCAATCAAGCTACAGTTCCTTAAAATAAAACAGGTATTAATAATGCCAAGTTCAACACGGGTACTAAACATCTGTGTGTGTTACAGTCTCCCAATTTACATCAGCTTTACACATCTAACTCAGAATTAGTCCCAGACTTCTGTCTTGTCTTGTGAATTGAGGTTAACTTTAAAAGAAGACTTAGACTGTGGTTTGTTGTATAATTATTATTAGAGAAGCAAATATTTATTGATGTTCTTAGTTATGGAGATAACGATTACACCTCTAATTTCACAGTGAAACCTTACTAAATGAGAAGCTATTACTATGATTTACTGTGGAATCAAAATTTTCTACACTTTACCACACCTTTCATTTAATTAAATAAGGGCAGTAAAAAGAAGGGAGTGCAATTTCTCTTTTTTGAAAGACAACTGTCAATTACTGAGGGAAGCAAGACTTAGTATGCATTTATGAAGTACACACTTATGTTGAACACAAATGGGATGACTTCCCAGCTTTACTAAGCTGTTGATTACTGTAAAAGAGAGAATGGCACAAACATTCACTTTAAAAAAAAATAAAAATCCAAGAGTTAGCTAAAATTCACAAGAATCAATAACGTACAAAAATGTAGCTCATGTCACAAGCTCACACTATTCAGGGATTGTTTGTTTTCACATGAATGAAGGTTATTTCGTCAAATATCAATTTTGTCATGGAAGGCACTGGGCCAGACAGTGAAGCAGTATCGATGCACAGATTTACCATTAACGCTTTCTGTGAACCTGTCAAATTGCTTCATTTTCATAAAATATTCATACTATAGTCCATTTTCAAACAGTTTGTGCCCAAGTTTGCAAAATACAGAGACTCTCAGAAGGCACTGCAAAACTAGGGTTCTTTCCTTAAACAAGGCACTGTCATTCTAAATGTTATCATGTGAGCGAGGATAATTGTACATTACCCTTCACACCACTCCTCTGAAGACTGCGATATGGAAGCCACTGTCAGTATTTACAAAACCCATTTTAGTCTTTTTAGCCTAAGTAAGACTTTACTACAGACCCAAATCCCATGATTAACATCACCTCCTGTGATCGTGGTCCTGAGTTCTGGAAGAAAACAGTCCTCTCAGGTGGTCACCTAAAACCTCAAGATGACCAAAGCACTGCAGAAGACATACCCATTCCTGCACAGATTAAAACTTGAAATTAAGAATATAATTATCAGAATGCCTCTAGTGTTCAATTCAAGGGAACTAAAACCAATGGAAGTGAACTAAAAAATAAATAATTCTATAAAATAAAACTACCTGACAATATATGACCAAATTTGTGGGCTTTTTCTACCCATATTATTATTGTTTAAATGTTTTGATTTTTATTTTGTTTACCTCCTAATCATACACATCCATACTGATCTTTACATTTTAATAATGATATGGAACTGGCTAAAACTTCAAGAGTTTTATGCAAAATGTTTTGTTATGGAGCACATACAAATCTGAGGATTGATGCAATAATTGTACTCCCTTCAATCTGTGTTTGATTATGGATGCCTGTGCTAGAAAACAAAGAAAAAAACCAAACAAGAAAATGCTTTTCTAGGCCAGTAGTTGTAGGATTCACTAACGTATCAAAAAGTCTATTCTGTGTATTTTAAAACAATGGGTAGTGTTTCAGAGTTCTGTCTTTAAAACTTTCTAACTTTGTATATTTTGTAATAATAAGGAAAAAATGGATCCATTAGTAACTTTAAAAAAAAACCTGAGAAACATTGCGTGCCAAATGTTGAAATCCTTGAATTCAGTCACTCAAACCCCTCTCTTCCTTAAGGCTGCTCTAAACTGCTCTTCTCCATTTATTACCTAGCTCAGATTACGCTGAAGCGTAGTGCAAAGGCCAGGGGAACATCACAATTTCACCCATATTTTCTAGCATCTGTACTTTTTTCACAGGTGTTGCTATAAAGGCAAAAAGGCTCTGACCTTAAGGTCAAATCACAGGGCACTTAGGTGTTGGCAGAACAGAAGGAGCTTAAATAACCATGATTTGCACATATGGACCAAACAGGACTATAGTACAGGCATTTCATTTTTCAAAGTGAATTTGGGAAAGAGACAAATATGTGCACAATGCATCTCTATCTATTCTTTGTTGCTCCTTAAAACAACATGGGGGGAAATGTTGTTTTCCAGCAATCACTGGAACTATTTTAATCAGTTACACAAGGAATAAAAAAAACAGTGTTTACACTGTGTTGCTTACTAGTCCCAAGTTTTCCTTAGGATCACATACAGAAAAAGTATCTAGGATCTTTCTAAATCGGAGTCACAGGATAAACCCATTTCTCACTGTACAAATTTTAATTTTGCACAGGCAATAAAAAAAGCGTGCTCCATAAAGATGCATCTAAAAATCCATGCCAGATGTAATGTCCTGATTTAAAACTTCTGAAGTAACTTGCAGTGTTCTTCTGAATTATTTCAGTATGCTGCAGTCTCTTAAGATGTTACAGGGTATCTTTTTTTTTTCCACTCAGCAATTGACCTTATTCCATCATCTGCTGACACAGACGCTGTCACACATGCTTAATTGACAGATTGCAAAGCGTGTTTAAAAAAAAATAAACCCAAAGAAAAACTCGAACCAACAAAAAACCAAAATCAAACAAAATCCCCCAAACTGCTTTGACTTCTAAGCACCTCTGCAGTCAAGGTTGTAAGTAAGTTGGTGCAGTGACGCTGCATTCACTATGGCACGAGAGTATCTGCCATCTGCATTGTTACCAAGGTTAAATTCCAATGTCAGGAGAACTGCAGGGAATCTACATGCCATCCCAGGAGAGCTTCTGAATCACTGGTGAAACAGAAAGCAGTAGGTACTTTTTTTTGCATCTATAGCCAAAAGCCACAAACTGTCTGTAATATACTGCATATGACGAGGCATAATCCATCCTTTACACTACATGCATTGTGGCGTAATGTGTCATGGGAATGCGGGGATTTTGAATGGGCATTACAAATCCCACAGTATCAGGAATACTGAGCAGCACTAGTATCTAGAAATAACTTCTATGTTAGGATTATTTTTTGAGATCTCTTTTCCAGTTGCTTGGAGCTAGCCATACATCACTGAAATGCTGCAGTACAGAATATAAAACGCTTGCAAATATTTTCAGTACTAAAGCAAACTCTTGATATGCCTATTCAAAAACAAGCTACAGAGAGTTTTGAAAAGGAACCTTAACAGTTTGGTTTGCCTTCAGTGACAGCTGAATAACTAGCTCCTAGAGGCTCTTCTAATGCCACCCCCCCTTTCCAAATAAGAAGTTTTGCTATTACCTGTTCTGTGCCTGGTAGAACTAGAACAAGAAGTACAATTGTTTAAACATTCCTCTGGTCAACCTGGGAATCCTATTAACAGTATTCTAATAAACCCTTTGAAAGTCTGTCCAAATAACAGTGAGCAAAAGACTACTTTGTCAAAAAAAAACAGGAGGAAAAAAGCACATCAATATGACACAAATGTGCATTGAAGTGCTAGGAGACCACTTAGTTGAAGTGTTATGTTTGGCCCCTTGGCAGCACACTGCAAACAGGGAGACATCTAACAATTTGTCATTAAGGTTCCACGGCGAGGCAAGCTTGGTCAGGCTGCCAGGGACTCTGTCAGTGCCGCTCGTTCCCGTTCGTGCAGAATGGAGGGGAACTGACTGCTTCAAGCTGAGTCAGTCTGAGTCGGTGTCTCGTATCTCTGAACACAATGAATGACACAGAAGTAGAATCATAGCTGCTACCCCTGCAGTCTTGCTTTTCTAGGCTGTATTTACTACACTGTTATTTTTAGGTAGCAGAATGGATTAGTTGCTGGTGCTTGCTCTCTTGCATCAACCTACGCTCCCTCAATGAAGTAATGGGGTCAACCTACTTGCTTTCTTTCTTACGTGCATATGCACATACACAGAGGAGATTTTGCACTTAAGGATGTTATTTTTAATTCATGTGCAGCTCGCCCTGTATGGAGAAGGCAGAGGGCTGTTATACAATTACTTGTCTAAGCAGCAGGTTCAGTCTCAAAGACAGGAGGTCTTTGAGTAAGAGATATATAAGGCATGTATCTTCCTACAAATATGTAAATAAAAGGTACATATGAATAAAAGCTATAGATAAAGCTATAAACTAAAAGATCAGGTGTAAGAAGTTGTCTTTTCCAGGCACTGTTAGCTGAAGAGAATATAGTGGGTGTCTGGCACGTTCGTCAGTTCAGTGAATTCTTACCTACCCTTGCAATCAGCGGATTAATTCATTATGAGCAGCCCACGAAGCTCTTGGCACACGCTTTATTATAAGTCTCCTTAAAAGGCTGTCAGCTTGCAATTTATCTAAAACTACTTGGAATAGCTCACAAAAGATGGCAATCCCATTTTACAATCGGTGAATGTAGTTAATGCCTTTTCACTTATACTGCAATAAGACGGCATTTATAATAGTATTAATTCTAAGTGCCTACTGCTGAGAACAACCAACAGTTCACCTCAGATTGTAGGGGAACATTTAAGCTGCAGAACACCCTCTGCTGTACGTTGCAGCTCTGTGTTCCTTACCTTCAGTTGCCTTGATTGTATAGCCGTTCTCTTCGTTTGGTGGTACTTCAAGAAGCTGCATGACCCTGTCTAGCAAACCGTGGATGATCTCAAACCCAGGGCTCTTGTTGTAATAAACTGCACAGAAATGCCTGTAGTTTCTTGCACCTACATCTGAAGAGGAAGGAAAAAATTGTTATCTGGGAAACTTCATCACACTTTCAACCTTCTTTATCAGTTTTCTTCTGCTGGACTGTGAGGCACTTGTAGCTGAAAGGAGAAATGAGTATGTAAAATGGCTTCTCTGACACACCTGTCATCATCTGAGGAAATAATGGGATTTTTTTTTTTAACCCACTGGACTCTCAGAGTCAGAAATGTAAAGAAAGATGTAAAGTATCCTATCCCTTGGGCAGAAAACAGGGTTGTTAAATGCAAGTATCTTCTACACGGTGACGAGTACTAAGCATATATCTTACTGTTAAAGAAATTAAAAACAAACTAGCCAAAATGCAGATACTCAGTAAGCATCAGGAAATTTGCAATGCTGGTGGGGAAAATGAAATATTTATAGAACTCAGCTGCAGAACAACTACCAGTACAAAACAACTAGCCCGCAACTTGAAATAAGTAGTAAAGTTAGCGTGGTGATTTATGAAAAGATCCAAATTCACACAGGTTTCCAAAGCACAGCTGATACTTTTCATGACCATCTTGGACATCCCTGAAACCAAGTGACAATGAAAAATGTGCTACACTTCACTAACTCAAGACTGAGAGTCTCCTACTTGCACAGTTCCTTAAGTCAAAACCCTGTCATCTCCCTGCTGTAAGTTTTCTTACATTATTGATTTCATCAGAATATTTCTTTCTTTTTTAAACTATCAAAACTAGTATGTAGTAGTGTGTTGTTACACCTGTACCTTTAGGCTACACCATTGCAATATGCTGGCTCTAGGACTACTGTGGCCTACTTCAAAGCTTTACTCACCCTGGGTTTCAACGCTTTCCCTTTTTGAGAGAACCATCTAGGAACAGAGTAACAAGTCTATTGTCACAGCTGCCAATTAGTAGCAGTGAAATTCAAAATACTGATTAATGTAGTGAACTTGTTTATTGCCTTCAGGGCTTAACCTTCTCAAGGTTAAAGTGCAAGCATGTGCTTCCCAAGGTTGGTGCATACAAGGGCAAAGTTTGCTAAAACCAGGGAAGGACTCTTAATGGGACTGTCCTCTCCTTCTGGACATTACTATGCTTTGAAAGCACCTTAAGTATATACACTGCATTTCTGTTTGGACCAGACCTGCACTTCTGAAGGAGATGTCCTGATCATCCCCACCTACTGTGCTTCTGTTCACACTGTAAAGCAACCCCGTGGCACGTAAACCAGACTCCTTTCTGTTGCAGTTCAGTAGGACAAGTGTTCCAGAGGGGCACCTAAATAGCGTCAAGCACTCAAAGGCATTCAGCACACACAATCAGACTAGAGCTAGTCAAAAGGACATAACAGCATGGACTGCGAGTCATCAGCTGATTTCCTGTCCTGCGCTGCTCCGTAAGGTTGACATACAATGCAACAAGTCACAGCCAGATTTTCATGCATCAATTTCTTCCCTTTCTAGAGAGTCCTCTGGCTTCTGTAGTCTCCTAGTTGCTCATGTCTAGATGGACAGTCTCATCCTTCCCTTCCACTTAATGCTGATTAGATATAGGGAGGAAAAGTATTTACTGACAGCAATTGCATTCTCTTAAAAAAAACCACCAAACTTGTAATATTTGAGGGGAAAGCAGGAGTAAGAACTTCTTCATTAGTGAAGGAATGAAGAACGAATGAGTAAAAAGAGCAAGTCTGGTTCACAAGTTAAGGTAGGGCAAGCCATGTGGCATAGTTGCACATGTAGGGCTTTCATATTTATTTCCACAAATTACACAAAAGAAAGGCTCATGAAATCTGGTATATGGCAGGGTAAATTATGTTCTTTATACAGTCAGGTTGTGTTCACACTGAGCAGGTCAGGACCTCTGGTCATGAAACATCTCGGCTGGACTTAGTGTCCCCAGGAGAAAAAGAAAAAAAAAAAAAGGCACTGGACTGCATATTGCTCATAGAAAGAGTGTGGGTAAAGATCCCTGTGCGGTTAGTGACTTCATGGCAGTTACAGCTGCACCCATGGTCTGAATGGTATTTCCAGTAGTTGTGGATGTCAGTGTGAGAACCGAGCACCTCAGATGTGTCAGTGTGAGAACCGAGCACCTCAGATGGTCCTTTCTGCAGGAATCAGTTGTTTGCTGCTGCATTCAATACAGGAAACGCGGGACAGCAAAAGCCACAGGAGCCAAGCTCAAAACAAGAAAAGGAGTGGGCTCCTCAGGCAGCATAGAGCCAAGCAGTGAAACTTTTACCCCGCAGGGTTTTGAGGATGCTAGAAGGTTACGCAGCTCTGAGGCGGCAGAGGAAGTTCATAGGAGACAAGTCAATTACTTGTTACTACAGACCAAGAACCACATTTGAGTTGGGAAGTCCCTGAGCTACTCGTGGCCAGAGAACAGAGGAGCACTCTGGAAGTATTATATATGCCTACCTGCTCTCGTGCTTTTGCTTTGATGACCAATTTTAGCTCGTGTTACAGACAGGTTATTGGGCTGAACAAGCCTTTGGTCTGACCGACCGTAGCTGATCTTTGTGCTTGATGTACAGTGAGCTTAAATACAAGCAGAAACTCTAGCCCTCACTGAGTGTTCCCTGAACTGTTAATACCTATCACATAAGAAATTAGATTTCTTTTTTTAATTAAATTTACCTCTTGTTTATTTGCTCCAACTAACCTTTTAGCAACAAAAAAATCTGTCAAAAACAGGAAAACATTCACCAAGTGACCAGAAATACATGGATTAAAAAGAACTGCAAAATACAGGAGCAAGAGCCTGCACAAAGGATGAAAGCACAGCCTTTTTGAGCCAAAAGTCATTCAACACTTCTAAGGCAGCAGCTTGGTGATACAGCTGCAAGTTCTCTCAACAGTCACTGAAAGCTGAACTTACTGTGGCAGTAAGTCTGTGTTCTGTCACTCAGGATCTTTTTCCTGCCACTATAATAATTTACAGTGTTAAATAATGCTGGAGAATCCAATCCTGAAGTTAAAATGGCAAAACAGAAAAGTAAATGCTACCAAGATAACATCAGTAAATGCAACATCTGATTTCTGGTCTGCGCATGCTCGCTGTTCAGTGCTATCTGTTTCCAGCTCTAATAAGATACCAATCAGTAATACAGTCATGAATGGTGGATAATTTATTTTCATGTTCTATTGAGCAACAGAAAAGAAGAAAATGTTTTTCCCTTCCCTAGGTCTTTGGGCTAGACATTCAGCAGAATTATTTCCTTTTTTTCTGTGAGTCATTATGCTAGCAGAATTGTGACAACTATCTGAATTTTAGTTTCATTATTTAAATAATGAAATTAATTAGTCAATGCGGTAGTCAATGGTGTCTTCAGATCACTATTCTTAACTGAAGCATCAGAAATACACATACATGACAATTTTTATACCTCATCTTTTCAACTGTAGAAATCTTTGGTAAAGGAAAGGATGTTTTTTCAAGCATTCCAAAAAGCCGTGTTACAAAACTTACTCCTTTACAGCGTTGTATTACAACACAAGAAATGCATCCACTACAGGCATTCGGAAGAAAAAAAGAAAGTATTAGGAACTGTAGGCAAAAGCTGGCGGATGTTAGAAATGCTTCAGTTCTTTATAACTCACTTAAAAGATCTCTTGTGTCATGCTATGAAACAATTCTATTTTTTGAATGAGCCTGCCAAGTATGTCAACCTAAATTTTGGATATATATATATTTCTGAGACTTCAAAGCGCTTCCTGGGGATGCTGTTGAAAAACAATCCAAAGGATGGGCAGCTGGTTAGGAATATGTGAGCCAAAAGAGAGCAGAGGAAGATAAAGCGGTGTTGTATGCTGCCCTCTTCCAAATTAGAGATGTTTCAGAAAAATCAGTTGGTGATCTGAAAGGGGGCACCTGCTCATTTATTGTGTCTCAGCCTCACAAAAATCCCGAACTAGTTGCTGCATATAACTAACGTTTCCAGACAGTTTGGAAAAATGCTTCAAAATATAGCAGCAGCTGTGTTCAAAATGATGTAAATCGTGCTAAATGTGTACTACCATAAGCTTGCCAGATTCCCCAAGATCACTGGTCAGAGGTGATTTTCTGATGGATTCATGTCGTTCGTTGCGGTAAGGGAGAGAAAGGGTATTCTCTGTCAGGACCAGTGGTGTGAAGTGATGATTTATGTGCTGAACTAGTGTAACTACCCTCCCAGAAGTGACTCTCTAGTGTTACAAGCTAACAACACAAATACTGTGTAACATACTCAAAATCAGCACATTTCCTCCGGCCTTGAGAAGAAACATTTCTGCTCAGATTTGGTTTCATTTAGTTATATTAAATCTGGCACACGTTTTGCTAATTTAGAACGTCAAACCTTTCTGCCAGATATGTCTGAAGAGAAGTATGTTCAGTTCACCTTGGTAAGCATGAGTTCTGTGTAAGAAGGTATTTTATTAAAAACCAGTGTGCTTAAAAGAGCTAGGTTCATTCATCACACATGAATGACTACAAGATGCCATTTCAAATACAGTTAATGTCAGTATTCTTTTTTTGACCCATACTTTTTAAATTATTAATTGGAAATTCTGCATGCCAAAATCATGAAATAATAAAATTAAATTAGTCAGTCTGATGACATAAGCCTTCTGCAGGAAATCTCATTCCATATGTGAGAGGACAACCCCATGTTTTTCAGTGTTTGCAGGGTTACTTGTTATTTCTTTCTCCCCTCCCCTCTCTCAACCTGTTTATTAGCCAAGTTTAATTTTGGAAATAAATTTGGGAAAGACAATTAGTTGTTCTAAACACAACATTAAAATCAATTTCAGATGCTGTTCACAGTCTGCAAGTTCTCAGCCTGTGAGAGCTGCCCACGAGCACAGGGTACAAAGCTGCTGCCTCAGAAATCTTTATCTGTCATCCATTGCAATGATTCCCATTAAATGAAGTACACTACAAAATCAGTCTTTAAAAATCATTTGAATGTTAAGCAGCCATCCACGTAAATGAAAGCTTCCAAGAGCTACAGTTAACACACACAAAATCAAAGTAACAATTTAGCTTGCAAATTTTATAAGCCAGAATAAACGCACCCCTTAGTCCAAGATAAATAGCTCCAGTCTTGATTCTGAAGAATGCCGATGCTATTCTGCCATCTGTACCAAGTTTTTTGCGTTCTAGCTAACTGCATGCCCAACGAGGAGTGAGCTGCACCACCATACTGTCTGCATTTAATAAAAAAAAAAAAGTCTACGTTGTTTGCTAAACTGCTTATTTTGCTTGGCAAGGCTTTTTTTCTTTAAAGAAAAAGTAATCTACAAATTAAATTCATCACCAAAGTCATTTACTTGCCATTTTGTTTATGCCTTATATAAATCTTTGTTTTGCAGATCCCTGATACCTTAAACACAACCACTAAAATCTGAAACCAGATAATGAAACAGAATGGTGTCTGCTGCTGAATTTAAAGTAATGTCAGCCCTTTTCACTGAGAGGCAAAACTTCATTCAGAGTTGTAATTCAGTATATGTACGTTTCTTTCTGCAAGTTGGAGGCAAGCTGTGCCCTCCTTTTCCCCAATACGTAAAAAGAAACAAATCAGTAGATTTTAGAAAAATGTTTGTCAACATTCTGAAAATCCATTTTTGCAGTTCATTTTACTGTGATACATTTTGGTCCTATCTGGTGAAATCAGTGCAAAGAGGCCCCATCACACAGGGAAGATTTCACTGTAGCTTTTGAAGAGTAGAACTAGCTGCTTTGGCTGCTTCATGTAAAACAATTCAGGTTACAGAACAATTCAAAGGTAGCCACGCTTTCTTAGCATATTTGGATGAAGTGGAAATACAAGGAAAATCTTTTTGTAGGAGGGGAAATTTTATACTGTCAAACTTTTTATTTATTTATACGTATCTGTGCCACAAATTCTTCCTATTGGTTGTCAGTTTTCCAGAAGATAGTTTTGGAGAACAAATACAAGCAATCCTTTTTAAAGAGGATGTAAGATGGAAAAGGGATTCATGCTGAGACACACTGACTACGATATTTTCTTCTGAGTCACAGCTCTCCAGAACGGAGTCAGTCTGGAAGTACAACCTGCTCTTCCCAGGCTTTTCAGATGGCACAGCACTGCACGTCTTTGAGACTGCAGCAGTTTAAACAGGTTCTGGTACTGCAAGAGCAGCGCACCTTTGGTATTTACTACTTTCTGAGGTTTGTGCCACTTGAGAACATGACCAGCAGGGTCTCCTGAGTTACAGCCCTGATAAGAATGCAAAGGAGCGCTAGATTAAGAGCAAGTACAAATGGGTGCATCAACATAAGCGGTTTAGAGCAGGTTCTTTCTTGGTGCAGAATTGTCTTGCATTTATCCTTGGAGTCTTGCAGTATTCTTGACAGATTTTAATGGATATTTTGATGCCTAAAAATATTTACGAGGTGCCACTGGCACTTCCGAGAATGGTACCTCTAGCCAGTCTAAAATCAAGCCTGTTACGCTCGCCTCTTAACTCTTGCACATAAATTAAAAAAACAGAATGTAGTATGTAGTGATTATTATATTTTTTAAAAGAAATACAGATCTACTTACTATTACCAATTAGTATGTAAACATGCATTTTCCATTATCAAAGATTTTGAGGAATCTTCTCTTACCTGTATTAGGATCTTTTACTACGACGTCAGAAATCTCAAAGAGTTTCAGAGGCAAGGGCATCTTTCGGTTAGCAGCAATGGTCTTCAGTAGCCCAGGAAGGAGGGTTGTACGTGCCACCTGCAGGACAAACATGGTTGCTGCAAGTGAAAAACCTAGCAAAATACCTGCTAGATTTTTTTTTTTTGTTTTGCTCACTTGTAATAAAAGTTTAAAAGTAGTCAGGTGCAAATACTGTACTAATCTCTTTGTGTTTGAGCACCTTTGTTTTAAAGTAATTAAACCTGAAAAAGTAGGTTCTCTGTACGTTCTTTATACTGCATTTTCTGAAAGATCATGTATGTGAGCTTAAGAATAGGTATAATTTCACAGATGCTTGAGCTGCAGCGCAGGGTAGAAAAACAATACAGAAAGTGCAAAAAAAATTGCCACAAACTTAGTCTCACTTATGCAAAAGCTAAATACGAAGTGTTACTTTAAAATATTAAACGCTATCTGAATATTATTTTGATACTTCCTGATATCAATCAATGATACAGGCAGAATGTAAGTAACAGAAACATATATATTTGGATTGCAGTTGTGGACGACTTGAAATACACAGAAAACATATGCAAAGAACCAAGGCAGGAGGCAATCATATTAGCGCTCTTACAGATATATTAACATATTTCCTACGTTTTCCATTCAAAATACTTTCTTAGAGGTGCACCATATTTATTTTTTTTCAAACTGGAAGAGCCTGATTCAAAAAACCTAATGAAAAAGAGATGCAGTGACCGTCTGCCGCTTGACTGCAGGTAAAAAGTTACCACGTGCTCAGCCGTAGTAACTTCTTATCACTGGGCACGCAGCATTTCTATTTGTCCTACTTCTAACCAGTGAAGAGTATCCAGCTGGATACTGCAGCTGGAAAAGGGTCCCTGGCATCATCCTGCCCTTATCTTGATGGCAGAAAATAGGGGGTGGGGGAAAAGCCATCCTGAGAATCCCATCACAGTTAACATCTAAAGCTGAAAGTTTACGGTACATCACAAAGAGTAACCTTTCCCAATTTTCAGGGAAACCTACACATTTTAAAACATTGGGGTTATTTTTGCCACAAGAAACATTCAGCCAATAATATAAGTGCTTAGCAGTATTGCTACAGCAATGGCCTACAGTCTTTGAAGAACAGGAATCTGAAACCGTACCTGGCTAGAGGTGCTGCTGCTTTTTCTCTTTTTGTTCCCACTCCTTATTGTTTGCTTGTGGTACATTCTATGTTGCTCAGCTGTAATCACCATGTCAAATGATGCAAATGAACAGGTGATAATAGTCTAAACAGGTTAAAACACTGTCTTGCACTGACTGCTTATTTGTGGTAATAAATAGAACAGAAAAATACATGAGGGTAAGATGATGTTCCTGAATCTCAGAGCAGCAGAAGGCTGTTTTTAGTATTAGAAATAAGATGTAGAAAGATATTTTACACTCAGAGAAATCATACTGAAGAAGATCTTGAGGAAAAAACCCATGAATCACAAAACGTTAATACCCGCAGACTGCTGAAACTTTTCTAAACCTTTCTAATGAATGTTTACCTTTGTATTTCTTAAGTTAGAAACAAAAAAAGCCTCTAATCTACCTTCCCTGTAAGCTGAAGAAAGCATCTTTTTAAAAAAAACAGTCTGAAAAAGAAATACAAAAACTATGGGTACACTTCTAGGTATTTTCAGAGTTGTTGAGACTGTACTGTACTTGAGCTCTCACTCTGCTTTAGCAAAGATGAACGATCAAATGATCTAGAAATGGGTATTTGAATACTTAGAACAGTACAGAATTAAAAAAAAATTAGAAAAAAAAAAGTAATAATGGTTAATAATTTTTTTTAAAAAAACCACTTCCTATCCAGAGCTCAGGAAGTTTAGAGATTGCCAGGTCTACTAGTTCCACTTATATTGCATGGCTTTTCTAAATGCATGAGTTGATCAATCATCTGGGATTTTTCTGTAGTAAGACAGCTCAGTTTTGCCCCATGCTGTCATACGCAGCGTGGTATTTTACTTTATTGAAACGCTAATAGTATTTCACACTGAATAAGGTATTTGTCAGTGAAGGAGTAACAGAACATGACTGCTAGCAAGTTTAGCACATAAATATGCACATCCTCTTTAGTGCAGGAAGAGTAGCTCTGTAGTTTATAAATTTTATTTTCTGTTGGTTCCTTTGTTTCCTCTGTAAATATAGAATCTGTGACAATGTTGCTGTCAGAATTTTTCCCGAATTCTCTCACCTGAAATTCGGCAGTTTTGGGGTTTGCTATGCGCACTGCTTTTGTTGCAGAGATATCCATGCCAAGTTTATCTGCAACGTCTTCTTGAGAACACTGAGAGGAAGAGACAAAACCCACCAAGGTCAAGTAGTCAGAACAGACAGTAAGTCAATGAAATTTGATATCAAGAATGAACAATGCAATTGTAGCACTTGTTTGGAGGCCCCATAATATATGCTGTCATGTGCAACGCCCACTCATAATAAAAATTAAGCCCCAGTCTTAAGACTAAGTAGGCAAACTGGTTTATCTACAAATGTTAATTACTAACCAAAATAAAGTTAGTTTAAAAAAAAGAAAAAGCAAGTGTTTATTTAGGCTTCTGTCATGGATTGCTGTCATCTGTTTTAAAAACAAGAGGCTCAGATCCTGCCCCCTGACTAGCAGCGGGTAAAGTATTTTACGCTGAAAATAGCCCTTGTAAAGGGAATGGTACCCAGCCTTCTCACAAAAAAAACAATCCCTTGGGGGCTGCTTACAAAAAGTAAAGTTCTGTCTATGAAAAATGTGTCACAGGGCCAAGCCTTCAATTTTCACAGCTGCATAGGATTCTCATAGTTCAGTGTTGGTTTTTTTTATTATTTTTTTTATTTTGAGTTGGAGTATTTTTAAAGCTCTTATTCTCAAGGTGTATTTTTAAGCTAGTCAGTAAAGCTGTAAAGCAATACACATGCACTTTATCAGGCTCAGACAATGTCTGGGCACATACAGCAACAGATGCTACTGATAAGATCCACACTACAGATTTCCAGAATTTATAGCGTTATTAATGTATTAAAGAAACCAATAGCAGACTAGGCATGTAATTGAGGATTTGCTAGTATACTGCAGTCTCCGGGAAGTGTTCCCTTTGCACTGGCAGCACTCCGCAAAGTAGATACACCAAATGTGAGGAAAATGAGCAGATGATACCATCTGAAAAAGTAGATTATTGAATAATAAAAAAAATCTTAAATGAATGCTGACCTCAGGAGGAGAAAACTGTGTTAAACAGTTTTCAGATGTGTATCTAAACTGCAGTATGTTACTGTGATTTAACTAAATGCATTTTGGCTAAATTGGAGCACCCCACAGAAAGCAATGATGTTGTGTACAAGTATAATTTGGGGCTCAAACCAAGAAACAGATTGTATGCACAAATACATAAGCAGTGTTTGTCACATAACACTGGGCCACAGAATGTTGTAGCATAAATGATATTCGCCATAGTCATAGGCCTCACGTTGGCATTTTAATAAAGTGCTGGTGACACAGCAGACTGCACGTTTCATCACGCCACAGCAAAAATACAAATATATAATGTGATAACATGATATACTGCATGGTCTTACAATTGTAATTCTGGTGTTGCAGCTCATAAAGGTTCTCAGTAGTAGTGATGTAATATATTCAATGTTTTTAAGCATATTATCTATTCAGTGCTGAAAAAATTGAATTATATTTGTTAATGAATAAGAAAAATCTATAAAAGCTTGCGCATGTTACACATATTATTTCCCCAACGTGGTACTAGCACAGGTAGTCTGAATATCTTTGTCAAATACTAGCACTGCAAGAAGTAACATTAGTTATTGTCCTGGTTACTTAAATGAGTTAATAACAAAATATTAATATTTTTTCAGACTTCAGAATTAGGCCAAATTTTGCTTTTGAAGCTCCATGAAATCTGAAGGTGTTAAAATTTTATTCAATCCATTTGGTTTACCAACTTTGGTTGCAATACCTGAACTTTTTCAAATGTGTGGAAGTGTTTTAGGAGCCTGCATCACGGTCTTAAAATCTTTGCGTTAGTTACCAAAAATTAATCTGTGATCAGATAACTGTCTCTTAAAAGGTTGTGTACTTTCAGGAATGTATACTTCCGGCCATCTACTAAGTTTTAAGTTCAGTAAAAGGTTGAGAAATGCCACAGGGGTTTTAATAGAATAGGTGATGGTAGCTCCCTGTATGCTAAAATGTCCACAAATTGCACTTCAAGGCAAAGGCTTTGAGAAGATCTTGCAACAGAAAAGATTTTCTAAAATAGTGTATTTTCAATAGCTGCCTAGGCCAATCTCCACATATGCACAGTTACCACATACATTTGGAGGGCACAAGGATGTACTTAACTTTTTTTTAATAGTAGGTCAGGTTCTCTGATCCAGCTCACAGCTATGGCAAAGGGGTGTGAACAAGTGGCCATGACAAAGACAGTATTTCCTACTAAACATTTCATTTCAATAAAACAATGCTGCTGCAAAATCTCAGTACTAGAAATTATACCAGCTGTTGGTACTGGAGTGGCAGATGCTGCTGCAGCAGTGTCCTAGTTCTTGGGAAAAGGCTACTGGTGTGGTTGTAACAAATAATATGAATAATACCTGCAACCAGTGGTAACAACAATTACTATATTTTTATTTGTTCTTCCATAAAAAAACCCCACCTGTGGTGAAATCTGCAGAGGAATTTATGTTCCCTTAGTGTATAACTTTTTTACAGGTATTCTTAAAATAAACTCTTTGCTGACTGAATAACTATGTATCAGCTTGGTATCTAATGCAAAGATTCATGGGCAAGTGACAATACTGAGAAGAGACAAATAGAAACGGCGTAATCTCTAAACTGTAGTAATATCCACCAGAAAGTACTAAATTTTTATGGTTTTTTTCCAGATTATCAAACTAAGATGAATTTCACATCTGGTGATCAAAGTCTTGAGAGAGACTTTCTGTCTTACAATTTTATCCTGTGAAGTTAAAACTACAACCAGTACTTCAGCAGCTATTCTCGCCTCTATGCTTAGGACTACATGCCACATTAACAGTGACTCATTCAATTTCTCTGACCTACAAACACACAAAATAGTATACTATAATTCCAAAGCACTAGCAAAGGATCACCTGCCAAAACAGTAACAGATAATACCGGTACATTTATACAACAACGTATCCTCAGCCCATGCTCTGGTTTTGGCTGCATTGCTGTTCCAACACGCAACTAAGAAAAAATATTAAATCAATATAATATACCAGGGCAAAGGTGAGTGCTTCAGTGAATCCAGCAGCTGCCACGTCCAGTCTCAGAAGTTCTGTGAGCTTATTGAGGGGGAGCTAAAATGAAACAGAAAACAGTCTTCAACTTCCACCTAAAAGCATTTTTTCTAATCTTTCCTGAGGTGATTCTGCCTGTTACGTTATGGTGAATTCACTAGGGAGGCATTATGCTTGTGTGCTTAAAATTTTTGAAAGCGTGAGCCAGCTGCCTCTAGGCTTGCCCGAGGAAATGAATCTCCCAATTAGAGATTTAATATGGGCTCCCTACTTAAAACCTGTCTTTTTTCAAGTACCAGCAACCACTGGTCTCGGACTTACTCAAATCAGTGGGGCATCTGTTTTGTATCCTATCCATGGTAACTACTTCTCAAGGCAAAGCATGTCAAAATATTTAATTCCTAGGTTCTGTTTTCCCCAAACCCCTTCTGGCATGCAGTAGTCATTTACTGACAACACAGCGTTTATTTGAAGGGGCAATCTTACTTGATTAGCTATGGTGTACGTTTTCGGAATAGTCATCTGAATGTTGTTATAACCATAAGCTATTGCTGCATCTTCTACGATATCACATGCATGGATAATGTCCGCTCTGGTAGGAGGGATTTCAATCTCTATATTGTTCCCATTCCCTGCGACGTGTGACTTCAAACACATCCTAGTCAGCAGCTTTGCAAGGCTTGATGGAGTTTCACTGAAACAAAACAAGAGAGTAGTAGTTTATGGATCTTGCACTATATCGACTGGCTTTTTAAAGTAATCGATGTTTCTGCTGCATTGCCTTATATCCTCAAGAATCTCCAAGTGCTTTATGGACTGCACATAGACTTAGCATTCCATCAGAACCAGCTCAGATTCTGACTCTTGAGACGGTCATTTTTATTTACTTCGTGACGGTTGCTTGAGGCCATAAAGAATCATTCACTTCCCTTGAAAACAGCGGGAGAAATCTTACAACATTGATCTAATTACCCAAGATAACCCCTGAATTTTTGATAAATTAAAATAAATCACATAGCGTAAACATTTTAAAAACCATGCAATAATCAATGTTTTCTAGTACCTTTTTCATGATTAATGAAAACTATGTTTTAATTTACAGTAACACACCTGATTCCTATTTTCTTGTTAATAAGTTCAGGCTTCACCTTCTCTTTTCGGTAAGCCAGTTCCTAAAAGGAAAGACAAAACTTTTCATTATGCCTGCCATTACTACCTAAGAGGATTCAATTTTGACATCTTGCTAATGTAGCTTCTTCTAATTATGGTACTAAAATGACATCCACAGAAGACAAGTGTGGAATATTAGGCTAAAGTTAATATTTTAAGGTAACGGGATTCTTGAAAACATACTATAGTACATGATGCAAAAGCTGTTCTCAGTTAAGCTAAAAGGTCGAATGCAGCATGAAATCTGTTATTGAAACTTCCGATAATTTCTGATATAGGCAAGTAACTGCTGAGTTGCTTGGAGCTGCTGAAAGTTTCTAGTCACCAGTTCATCCTAAGTCAAAGCCCTAAAGCAGTGAATGGTCATGCGTGAGATCTCGTGGTCTAGTACAGATCAAATGACTTTTAGGAGGAAAAGGAAAGAAAACTTTCTATTTCCATATTGGCACAGAAATATCTCCTGGTATATTACTTACAAAGTTTGCAGTACATTTAAGAAAGTTATTTTGTATGTATTTCCTTAGGTGTTTCTAAACTTCATCTAAAACTTTGGCGATTTTTTGATCTATTTTATCCGGGGAAACTACTTTGGTTACTGCAGAGATTTCTGTTTTGTTGGAGCTCTCTTCAGGATTCTAGGTCCTTCCTCTGTTGATTAAAGCTGACACTGCTACAAGAAAAAGCCAAAACACCACTAGAAAAACTCTCAGTAAAAATAAGGTTTTTTTCCCATCTGAACAGTTTGTACTTGCCTGATATATCTGATTTTATGAACTCAACCAGATCTCCGTTTGTCTTCAGTTACTTTCAGGAAATGGCAGGAATTGCTTGCTTTATACTTACTAAGAGAACAAAAAAGTAAGCCTACATTACTGCAAAGAGGTCTGTCCGGGACGCTGAACGCAGGCAAATCTACACTTGAAGTTAACGTCCTGCCTTCTAGACCTTTATATAGTTGAAGTCTATAAAGTGAAAGACTGAAAAATCCAGTGTTACAAGGTTATTTTAACTGAAGGGCATTAAAGCTTCCAGATCTGATAAGTAAGTTATGCTGAGGCTGATTTCAGCTGTCCACTGGTTTAAGCCTGAAGGACTTCTTCCTGCATTCATTTTTCCTGATTTGGAACACGTAGGTTTTAAAGGCTTTAGACACAGATTATGACCTTTGATTGCGATCTTTACTTGTTCCTGAAACAGTTCCTATCACATGAACTCTAAACCACAATAGCGGCTACCACTCGTAACTTTAAACCCTACCCTTCTTTTTGGAGTATCAGGCTATCACAGTGAGACTGTATTTTTAGCCTTATCAGAAATTAGTGGAGCTTCGAATGAGTTTCCTAGATAAGAGGAAGCTGGAGCTAGAGTTATTTTTCACAGGGCTAGAGAAGGCTCTGACTCACTAAGGTACAGATCGTGTCAAGCTGAGCTTTTACACTGTGTCTCAGAAGGAGTATATACTGCCTCTGCAGAAAAAGACAACAATGTCACCCTTACCAAACTTTGTGTAAATAAAAGCCTTCCCCTGAGGACACTGAGATATCATATCGCTATGCTTACCGGGTAGATGTGGGTCTTCCCATTAGGATAAACCACTTCTGCTGCTTCAACACTGCGAGAGACAGAAAAACGGAAGTAAAAATGTTTTTAACACATGACCTAAATGTAATGTCTCTCTGACTAGAGATTTATACTCACCTGAATGGCTTCTCGCAATATTCACTAAACATCGTGACTATAATATCAAGAACAATTTTCGCCTACAAAATAAAGATAATAATCACAATGAATCTGTCATCTAGTTGTGCTAGACAAAATATCTTAACAAAAAATGGGGAAAAAAAATCTTATCTTACGCTCTCTTCATCCTATTCTATTTAATAACTTAACAACCAAAATCCTAGCAGTCTAGAATCCTAGGGTGAATTTTAAAAAATGTTTTTCTTCTGCTGCAAAGATATTTATGCAAAAACTTGAAATCTTTGGTTTTCAAGATTCTGAAGCATTTGTGTATCTTTGATAAACTCTCTTCTGAACATACACAGGGTCTTTATTATCAGTTGGAACTAGATCTTTTCAACCTTTAGTCTAATTAGTCATTTTAGTGAAGTCCAGTTGAGAACGTAGAGGCTGAAGGACTATGCATTGTTTATTAATACATTATCAAATAACCTCATCAGCAAGGTCTTTTGTTTTACAGGTAGTATTTTAAGAGATTAGTCATGAGATTCAGATCAGCGTCTCAGCCTACAAGGACTGGGGTTTTTTATGCCTCACAGTATAATTTCCTTCATGTAAACAGAACAGCGCTATTTTTATTTTTATTGTCAAGGCAAGCAGTAGCAAGAAGCTGTTATTTATTAGTTTGCTTAGAAGCCACCCCCCAATGTGCAAATTTGCTTGTGTTGTTAACATATCATTGTGTAGTAGGGTAAGTTAAAAGTGGTTTTGCTCTTAAGCGTCAAGATACATACTTTAGGGAAACTACCAATGAATGCACAGCCTATATTCAAGAACAGGCAATTGTAACTGCTAGGCTTTCACGCTTCGTCTTTGAGTTACAGAATTTGCATATGGAAAGACTTCTATTTGACAATTATTTGCACGGCATCCCTGCTTGAAAAAGATAACTACGAAGAAAAAGTGTCATCTTCCTTTTCTCAGCCCAAATTTTAAAGAGGAGACAAAATGATTCTTTACAAAGAGTATTCTGGCAAAAATAAGCTGTTTTAATGAATTTTACTCTTTTCAAAACCTTTCAGATTTAGAAAAAGTGCTCAACAACAAAAGCAAGCCCCTAATTTACTAAAATTACTTTCTCGTACAAACCAAACACTTAGTATCAACGTAAAGACACAGTAAAAACAAAATCCGATGAAAATACAACACTGTCTATAGAGCAAACCTAAAACTGTGTTGCGTCCTACAGCTCATCCAGCCCTTCTGAAATGAGAGGTTGGTTCCATAAAGTAAATGCCTGGCTATTGTAGGTCTTTGTATCTTAGTCCTATCACCCAAAGGGAAAAGAATGATATCACAGCGTATCAAAAGCAGGAAAGATTAGTTTACCTTTGTAATATCTGTGCCTGTACATTCAATAAACACATTTCTGGTGTTTACGCTTATTTTTGTATGATCTCCTAAAACACGTGAAGACAAAAACATGTTAAGAAATGTTACGACTTTTCTTGCAATGACACTGATATTGACTCCTTTTGTGATTTAGAAAGATCACTGTAATCTTCTGCAGCTTAAAAAGCCACTGTCTACTGCACCAACACTCACAATTCTTACCAGAATAGCAGTTCTCTTTATATATTTATATTTTATACAATTAAAAAGAGGCAAAAGACAGACCAGACTCACTGACCGGCTTATGCTTTACACTGACAAACAAACGTACAGGTATCTCAGTATCCAGCTGAAAGATCAGACTAGCAGAAGAGTGGCCATCTGCTGGTTGCAAAGTGGTTTTGCACCTCCAGAGCATTCCATGTTTCCTGGTTTTAGTAACACAGTTGCATTTGATGCAAGATGCGTGTAAGAAAGCAGGTTTGGTCAGGAAAAAATTAAATGTTTTTTTAAAAAATGATTTAGACTGATGAATGTCCATAGTTACTTCTGTGAATAACCAAGATCTCTTGGCACTGTCTGCTGATACACTATGTGTTTGTCTCCATTAGTGATTCAGGTCCTACTATGGGTTCCTTTTAGGCATGAATTTGCTTTGTATCTGTACTAGGAGTCACAAGGAGTGCACTGAAGCCCATCACTGATGCACTCAAAACTCTTTCTCACCTGGAAGAAGCAAGGTAGAACATACACTTAGGGACGTCACCCAAAGTGTCTCTCTTGCAAATTGGATGCAAAGTCCCGCAGTAATTGGTTCCCTACAAAAGCAGTGTTCTGTTAGTGAGCCACGAGCCACCTAGAGCAGCTGCACAGAAACCTGCCTGGGATGGCCTGTTAGGTACAGGTGTGCAGTGCATACCTGGAGTGAATTTCATTGCTGGTAACCTTGCAGCACGGACGTACACAGTCCTGGGGTTGCACGGGACTGTGCCAAATCCAACCACTCTGTCCTTCTTGCCTCTCACTGCACCACTCACTAACGCAGATGCAGCCGCCAGGAGGCAAAGGGAAGCACGCGCAGGGGCACTGTTGCTTCCTTCGTTTGACCCCGAGCAAGCCCTTCAGCTTCTGTGTTTTCATTCCCTACCTGAGAAACCAGGTCACAGCTAGACTGAAAGTTAGGTCTTAAGACTGAGGGCTCCTCTGTTCCCTTCCCTTCAATGCCGTGCTGTACCTCTTTGCAGACAGAACGCAGCCAGCATTTCTGGACTCACTTCAAAGCAAATATAACTTTTCACTTAAGTGCTTGTAGATAATCCAAAAAACCAATACAAATGTTTGTATTTCATTACCTGTTTAAAAAGTACCTTTAACCTGGAAGCTTCTCTCAAATACCGTTCTTTGAAATAGGGACAGATAATAAATTTAGCCCAACCTTTTTAATTGATAAAATGTAAACAATATGCAATGCTTGTACATGGAACCCTCCAAAGTTGGCATGAGTCTAACAAAGAACTTGTTGACAATTGATACTACCTTCAATTCAGAACAGTTGTTCTTACTAGTCCCTGCCACAGAGTTTGAGCTGCCTTTTACGAAGATTTGGGCTAGCTGTTTAAGATATGGATTAAGGTCAATTAGGAAAAATACCTCCAAAGAGATTATCACTGCAGATTTTATCGGTCAGTATAGGGAAAGTTACCGATTCTTGACCTGGATATATATGTATACTGAAATATTTTTGCTAAAGGCGTAATTCTTGCCATGTTATTAATTGGCTTCAGTAAACATGTCTCTCAAAAATCACTCATAATTTATTTTGCATTCAGAGGAAACCCATGTTTAGAAACAATGCAAAGAGGTTTAGACCAATTTATTCTTTTTAAACAATTAAAGTCTTCTGGAATCACTTGCATGATAGCAAAAGGATCCACAAGAACTGGCTCACGCTGCTGACAAATATACTGGGCTTAAGACCTAAGTTCCCTGCTATGACCACGTAAAATGGAGTACAAAGCATACTGTTACAGTTATCAGTTTACAAAATAATTTCTTAGGGGCTTCTTTTAGCTAAATGTCTGATGAACGATGCAAACAAAATGCTTTCCTAACAAAGGTTCCTCTCACAAGGCACCTTTCATGAGTTCTAGAAGGGTATGAGAAGATAAATACAGAGGTTTGCAGTGGGACTTTCACATCCTCTTGATGAGGATGAGAAAAGAGGAACACTAGGCAGCCTACAGAGGGAGGAAAAAATTTGGCTGCATTTAAACTGAAAGAAGAGTGTATGAAATCATAAATGAAACAATTTTAAGAAAACAGAATAATCCTTATTATGCATCAATGTTTCTGTTAGACACTCTGACTCACAAAATAGCAGCGACGGTATAAACTACTCGTAAGTAATCTTACCATTGATGATTGGTGGCATGGACAGAACAACCCCGTTGCTGTCATAAATGACAGGATAAAGCGGCTTGTTTTCTATTAGGTGTAAATAGTGCCGAAGGTGGCTGTCAGTCTGAAGAAACAAAGCACAACCTAAGTTTCACATTAGCTCTCTTGTGAACTTCCACAGTGCTAAAATCTTTTGGCGAGAGATTAACGGGAATTTTTGAAAGAGGGAAGGATTGGGCTGAGAGCTAGGCACTTCACTAGCAAAAGCTGTTTGCTCTCAGAAGCAAGAAAATTTTGAAATGAGAGAACTGGATTTGCTTCAGAAGTGTTAAAGACCATTTAAGGATTCCCTCCAAGGTGCATAGGCTGTGCCATTCAAACGATGCCCTTGTTCTCCACACCAGACCTTTCATTGCCAAACCCATGGGCAGACATCCTTGGTTTATAGGAACTTTCCTTAAAAGTGATAAAATTAGCACTACAATACTATTAATTATAAATTGCTGAATACTGACACATTTATGCTTAAGACACCTTTATGGTTAACTTTGATTCAAAATTTACATCTGTTCCAATGACATAAGTATATACTGTACCAAAACCATCATTTACTTTTAGTCTCTCTGATAGTCCTTGTTTCCTAGCTCTCTTACTCCTCTTTAGTCAGAGATCTTTGAGAATTTATTTATCTCTGTGAACAGTATGCTTGCTCCAGCAGGGCTGTACATTGTAATGACAGTGATAATAGTAGCATTTTCAAATGCTGACATGTAAAGTGGCCCACATGCACATCATAAAATTACCCTGATAGAATCTTTTTCTAGCAGTTACCTGGTTTCATCAGGATGCTGGGCCAAGAGCTTTTACACAGCTACGCTTCCCTAATATGTAGTTGGGTAAATAATTCAACATCTTCCCCAAGCAAATTTGCCAAACTAAAGTAACATTAAAAAAATCTGATATCATTTACCCCAAGCTTTTCTCTGCTTTGCATACTGAGTATCTTGCCAGTGTAAATAAATATACAGCCCTTTTACAGTACTAAGAGTATCATGAAAAGCAGTGTTCGTGTTGAAATCAGGGAGTTCATTTCAAACCCACTATTCTAAGAGTTATGTTTAGCCACAAAACAGCATGATGTATCTTCCATGGACAATGAAATGAAGTATTACTGTGCATTTTTCATGAATAAGCAAAATGTAGAATGCTTACTGCCTGAAGCTAAGAAGATAACTGTTTTATGTGTAAGAACAACTCTTAATAACGAGGGTATGAGCGACGTTAAGCCTTAGAGATTTATCTTCCTGCATTTAGTGCAACAAGTCTGAAAAATCCCACTTACCCTATACAGGTCCATAATTTGTGAAGCTGTGTACTCCTGGGATTGATTCAAGGGCTTGAATTTAATTTCAGAAGGTGCTTTAGCTGTAAAAGTAAATGGACCGGAGATGGTGTCCAAGTCATGGGTACCTATTGCTACTAATGCTCTTCTCCTAAAAAGAAAGAAGGGAAAATAATGATTTTACTAGCAATATTTGGAGTTCCTTTGAGATAGTATCTCATGATGCTCTGTACTCCTGTGCATTCATAAAACTTTTTGAAAAACTAGAAGGGCAATTTTGAGAAGCCTAGAAATTATTTTCACGAATAACATTTTAACAAACGGTAACAACACACGTAACAGTCAGAGGCAAATCCAATCCTTAGCATAAATATAATGACTGTCTGCAATAGGGATGTACAGTCTTAACATGTGAAAAAAACATACACATAGACATTATACACTACTTTGAAGTTAAGCACTAACCTGCAAATATTTTGGTGTAGTTTTTCTTGGAGGTCAATGAAACTATCATAACGTTCCTTGGTAAAAGTTATATTACGAAGGACTGCAGCTACAGCATGAGGACGGACTTGGACAGTCTGCAATTTACAAGAGCAAGACATTATAAATTTCAAGTACGCAGAATACACAGAACTAAAACTGATTAAATGTGCACTTGTCTTCATAAAAACCCTCTTCTGTAAAGCAGTAACCAAATGGAAGATTCATGGAAAGACATCAGAATCCCAATGGGGAAAAAACCCCAAACAAACCCATTCCAGGTCTGGTAGAGATAGGGAGGTTTCCAATATACTGTGTAATGGCACAGAAGGTCAATGCAATGTGGGCATCTGAAACTTTGATTTGGTCTGACAAATTTTGTCTATTGTTCCTCCCCTTCCCTAAAAAACCCCACAATGAGTAGATATTTAAATTTCTTTAGCTCTTGCTCTGTACGTAAGATCTACAGTCTCACTGCTTTTATAAAATTGGTACTGGCACCCATCTTGCTGGTTCAGAAAATCTCAAAAGATTTACAAAGGTGCAGTAAACACTTTTACCTTTTCAGTGATAATCAGCTTCTGACCTTCACCCTGAGCTGGTATTATTTTTTCATACCTAGGGAGATTTATCCTAGAATAAAACCAGAAATAAGTCTGTAAATGGAAGAAAGTAAGTTCCACAAATGCAGGATACTTTAGAAATGTAGCAAAAGTTATATGTAGAAAACTTTTTTAGTAACATTTCTTGGCATGTAAATTAGCTGTTTAAAACTTCCAAACGAAAACCCAATAACATTCTAGTCTAGTCTTCTAAAAATATACAATAGATCCTCTCCAGAGGAACATCTGACAAATCTGATCTACACGTGAGATTGTACTCAAAATCCAAACAAGTGGCAAGTTTGTTTATTGACCAGAAATGGACTCATATTTAAACAAATAACAAACCACACAAAAATCTCACAACTCTGTGTTACCTTTCTTTAAAGACCTGCAGTCCTCGGACCAACCCTTCAAGGCAAAGAAGATCATAACGGTTGGCAGGAACATCAATTTTATAGAGAACGGTATCAGATGCCCCCTTTGCCTTTTCTTCACCTTTTTCTTTGCTTATAATGTCTCTCTCAGATGTCTGAAATTAAGCAAAAATGTGTTTTTAACCTGAAATATCTTAACATCGTCAGGACTATGATAGTGAGATAATATAATAGGAAAAATTGTATTAATTAGAAGTCTAATGGTGTAATTTGGATTTATATAGCAAATGGACACACCAAATACTAGGAATGACGTAAAACCTAAATCTTTCTCAAATTCAGAGATTGTAATGCAGTATACCAAAAGAAAAATACACTATTACAATTTGAATTTTAAAAAAAGATATTATAGAAGCAAGAGTCTCCAGGCTGGTAGATCCCAGTAGAGAACCAAGACCTTATTTTTGGCAATATATCAGCAAATGACTTGTCATATCAAGTCTATTCTGAAATAAAGCATAACATATGATGTTCAGATGTCTTTTGATAAACATCATTAAAAGATCAATTAATGCAAATTCAAAAGCAAAACCAAAATGGGTCTACTTGAAAATATTTACATGGATACAGTTAACCGGGCTAGCAAGTTTTCACAAGTACAGAATCTATATCAAAAGTTTCAATAGAAATTAGTTAGGACTTAGGTAACAATGTCCAGGACAAATACATTTTTGTGGACGTTGCACAGAAGAATGCATATAGAACAAAGCCAAACAGATCTTGTAAAATACGTTCAATATGTGGTTTGTGGCCGCATTTATGCTGCCAAATAAAATGGGGCCAGAGACTGCAGACCAAGTGGCACAGACTGCAGACCTCCACGAAGTATAGCAATATGCCATCTTGGGGTCTTTTCCTTCCAGGACAGTAATTTTTTTATGTCTGGGTTTTTTTGAGATTCCAAACGCCTGTGCTAATGCAGTCTATTACAACAGTATTTTATATCAAGACTCTAAAAGTATGTGTTACATATTCTGCCCTGTGGCATGGAGACGTACGAGGATATTTCAGGATGAAAAGCCTGCTGCAGTACTGCTGAAAGACTGTATAGGTCAAGGGGAGCTTCAAGTCTTGTCCATGCTGCTTTCTGAGAATACCTGAGGCACGGTATCCCACAAACCTTGCCTAGACGTTTTCTTGGTACATACTAGAGGGCATTGGCCAACACCCTACCAGGAAATATGCTGGAAATAATGCAGTACAAACTCTTACCAAATAAAAAAGCTGCCACTACGCTACATCGACTGAGAAAGTAACAAACAGAAACGCTACTTACAATTTCATCAAGCTCCAAACCAAATTCAAAGCAAAGTTCATTAAATTCTTCATCAGCTGTGAAGGAAGAAGGTGAATTTTGCTTAATAAGCGGGCCTCAGACTTTTAAAGTCATTTTTTTGGTTTGAGTGTTTTCAAACAAGATAACAAATGCTATTTTGAAAAAAGAGGAAAGTAATTTAAAGAATTTTGCGTATGTTTGCATCTGAGTAGCAGTTTCTTTTGTACACGTTGCATTTATTGACAGGTCGTTCTTACGGTCACAGCAAGGGCTTCTGAGTGCTGGAGCCCAGCTTCACTACCAGCTCCTCTGCCAGAGTAACTCCGGCTGGGACAGACAGTGAAAACGGGAGCGAGGAATCGGACAGCTTCTGCCAACAGATACCTTTTTAACCAGTCAGCTTGTCGTTCAGAGGTTGCACCACCTGCATTATGACACGTAACACAACCCCGACCTGAAAATGGAGATCTGCACCCGTGTGTCCCCGATGGAGACCTGCACCCATGTGCCCTGAGCGCCTCCCAGCTCCAGCGGGGCCTCCTCCGCGCTCCCAGCCAGACGCACCGCTCAAGTCGCGCTTCTGAAACGCTAGGGAGGAAGGGCTGAACGCAAACCCGGCACGAGCTTTGCCCGCTCCCGCCTCTGCCCTCCCCGCTTGGATTCAACCGCTCCCCCCGGCAGACAGCGGCGCTCCAGCCAGGAGCCGCCATTCGGAAAGGAAGGGGCCTGGTCCCCCGAGCCGTCTGGCCGAAGGGCCACGGGGCCCGGCTCTGCGCGGCGGGCGGCGGCTGGCGCGGAGTGCGGCGCTGGGGCGCACCCCGGCACCGCCGCCACTGCCGCTCTGAGGCCGGGGCTGCCCCCGAGGGCCGGGTCAGCTCCGCGGACGCGGGGTAAGCGACGAGCCGGACGGAGCTGCC